>PVJO010018155.1:0-37428 GCA_004026905.1 Hystrix cristata | reverse complement strand
TTGCAAGGCCAGTAAGGGTTATATTATAATTTTATTGGAAAATATATTTTTAAACAAAGATAAACTAGGGCCAAAATAACCCTTAAGGTGAGTATACAGATTGCAAGAAATTAAAAAAAAAAAGTGGAGAAAAGTAAAGAGAAGAATCTGAGGAACTTTGGAATAACAAAAATTCAAATATATTTCAGAGTATGGCCAAGAGAAGAAAAGTGAAGATGGTGTACATGACAAAAATCCATTATGTAAACAACTATTATACTTTTGAATATTTTCCTTTTATTACAACTTTAGGACCTATCAACTATAGAAAAATATATAGAATAATATAAAGAATAAAATAATTATTATTTATCATTTTATTATCGTGGAGGAAAAACACTAACTACAGTTCATATTTTGTTATGTATTATCTTAGTACTTAACATACATTTACTATTGTGTGTATAATTGATTTGATATGCCATTTTGCAAATTACCTATGCTTCTGCAAAATTACTTTTTGTCAAGTAACATGAGAAAATGCCAGACGTACAGTACTAAATTGTCTTGTAAAGCATGACTTTAATGGCTGCATAATATTTTATCATGTGTTGCTTCCATAATTTAACTAGTCTCATGTTGGAAAATACTGTGTCACTGCATTTGAAACGCATGCATTGTGACAGACAGAACTATGACCTTGATAATATCTTTAAACAATTTCAGACTAAATTTAATCCTCAGTGTTTTCTGTGAGAAAAGCAACTAATACCCTTCCTTATGAGAATTTGATGTTGATCAAAAGCAGTATGCTTGATTCATAGGGAATACTGAAGCTTAATAACAAGTTTTACAGAACATTAGAATATTTCTGCTCTTATGCTACAATCAACTTATTGGCCCAGACCTCTGTTAGATGGAGTGAAAATTATCATTTTGTTCAACCCTAGTTACTTGCATTCATTCCCTCATTCAAGAAGCATTTACATCTTCCATTTGCCAGGAACTTTTTTTCTTTTTTTTTTTTTTTTTTTGGTGTGGGGGATCGAACTCAGGCCCTTGTGCTTGCAAGGCAAGCACTCTAATCACTGAGCTAAATCCCCAGCCCAGGAACTTAAATTTTATAAGCCTGTTTATTGTGTGCCTAATAAGAACCAGTTATTAAAGTTTAGGCTAAAACTTTGCACACAGTTATTAAAATGTTAACTGTTTAAGTAAATGTTATTTAATATATCCAGTAAAGATGCTATCAAAAGATAAGATTCTAGAAAATGTAAAAATGATTTTAAATTTGACGAGTACTATGAAAATCTTCTTTTCACAGAGGTTTCCCAAGTTGCAAATCTTTGTTTTGATTATTCAGATAGAATATGTGTCACTTTCCTACAGGCGGGGGCAAGAAGCAATAGAATGAAAGCGTCACTTTCAAAGTTCTTTCAACACAGTCATTGTGCTTTCGATCTTGACTATTGCACAGTCTTTAGTTTTCCTCTTGTCTCTGCACAAGCGCTGTCAAGATAAAGGAGTCAATGGGAGTAGCTTTATCCTCCACGTTTTTTTCTTCATTTTTTTCATGAACAGACATGCTCTTTAGCGAGTCTGCAAGAATCTGACCAGACCCTGAAGGCCAGAATGGTCAGCAATGAATAAAATGACCGTGGCAGCAGAGGTCTCCTATTTCAGGGCTCACCCCTCCCCCAGGTTCGTGCCTTGTCCCCTTCGCAGAGCGGCCTTTCTGAAATTGGGCCGCCACCTTCGCTGTCCGCAGAGGATCCTTGACTCCTTCTGCCCTCTCTCACCAATTCTAAAATCTGATTGACCTCAGAGTTGCCACAGGTAGTGTACCAGCATTATAGATCTCTGCGTCCCCGTCAGAAACACTGAATCGGAAAAGTCTGTGTTGAGGCCCAGGAGTTGTTATTTTTAAAAGTAGTGCTGATGTGATCCCTATGCTGACATAAGAGAACTCGGCCTGTTTTTAGGCTCTGTGAAGCTTTCTTTCTCTTCTCCTGTGCCCTGGATTCAGCTTCCTTCACCTCATCTGTTGCTCCTCCTGCCCTCTGTGTGTGACATATTTCAGCCTCGGTAACGATAGGTGACATTTACCTAGTGGTTTGGAGCGATAGACCTCCTACTATATACAAATGCCACATCACTTTGCATGTGTAATGCATAAGGTTAAAGTACTCTCTTGGACTGTTCGGGCTGCTATGACAAAATTCCACTAAACGCTCTGAAGCCGAGGAAGCTTAAAAATCAAGGTAACCGGCACATTCATTATCTGGTGAGGACTACTTTGTTCATCAGCAGCCACCTTTTTACTGTGTCTTTGTTCATCAGCAGCCATCTTTTTACTGTGTTTTAAAGAGGAGCAAACTCTCAGGCATCCCTTTTATAAGAGCACTAAGCCCACTCTATTTAATCCCCACCCTCATGATCCAATCACGCCCTAAAGGCTTCTCCTCTAAATAACATCACAGATTAGGGTTGAACATGTAAATTTTGGAGGTACACAAACATGCAGCCTCTCTCTCTCTCTCTCTCTCTCTCTCTCTCTCTCTCTCTCTCTCTCTCTGCAACTATACATTCATATAGATAAACCGATTTTATATATATACATATATAGAGAGAGAGAGATGTGTCGCAACTATATCTAACATATAAAAGGCATATGATGAAAGTTAATGAAATACCCTGTATATATTTATATGTTAAAAATAGGTATAATACATTCAATCTGTAGCAATATCATATATACATATACATTACTGTATATGTGTTAGAACTCTCTGACATTTAGGAAGCAGATAATAAATGTATATATAGTTAAATATGTTAAAGATAGATACAAATAGTAAATAGATATAGAGATGGGCAGATAATATAGGTATTTTATTTTAATTAATCCTCGTGGTAACCTTGCAAATTGTATACCATTATTTTCCCTATTTTACAAATAGGAAACTAAGGTCCTGTTCGTACATCTAGCAAAGTATAACCCAGTGCTGAATATTTGTAATTCCTTGACTGTGCCATGCTTTCTGTTACCTGGGTGAGAAAGATGAGAAACCCACATGCTTCATTCTCTGCCCCTCACTCCTTGACAAATAACTTTCGTTTTCATGCTTTGTACACTGTCAATGTCTGCTTTATCCATCAGTCCTGCCAGTAAGATCGTAAACTTCTTGAGTTCAGGGACCATTTGTCACTGATAAATTCATTGCTGGAACTTTTACCAGGTCTGATGCACATTTAGTGCTCAGTAATTTGAATAACTAAGGAAGTAACTACTCTGAAAGTCGCCCCGCCCGTCTGGCGATGCCAAGTGTGATCTGGGACATAGAGCTTCAGGAAGAAGAAACCCCCAGAGCAAGGACAACAAAAGTGATTTGCCTCTTGCACCAGCTCCCTTCGTTTGGCAGCGGGTCTCTGGGACACTGTGTTGAGAAGGGCTCCAAGATGACGTGTGGGTTTCCTGTCGCAGAGCCATCACCCTAGTGCACCCAAGATCCTGGAAGGGGAGTCATGGCACAATATATAGTTGCCGTCTTTCTGTGCTCAACTTTGAAACTCAGTAATGACACTAGGCTGGATTTTAAACCACTTCAGACAGAACGATGTAGTGTGAGCATTAGACTGTATGATCTTTCTCTAGGCTGCTTTGGGTGAGGAGGCTTGTTTGAATTAGAATCCAAGATTATATGTAGTCAAATTCCCTTGCCAAGAGTGGAGGTGCACTCCTGTGATCCCAGCACCACGTGGGAGGCTGAGGCAAGAGGATCGCAGAGAGTTCGCGGCCAGCCTGAGCTGCAAGTGACAACTTGTCTCAAAACAATAATTTCATTATGTATTTGGTGCCATTCTTAAATGAAACGGAATTTGAAAAATACACATACAAAAATTTCCGTTTTCCACTGAACTGAATATCTTCTTTGCTGCCTGTGAACAAATACTATGAAGAAGGTAAGATAGAAGTAAACGCGTAGCCCAACTTTGGATGACACACACCCGCAGAATTAACTGTTGCATCGTGGAAGTGTAAATGTTCACAACACATCAGACAAAGTAGGATGCAGTATGATAATATTTCATCATCTCAATAATATTTTAGGGTTGATGAATTCTAGTGTTCATTTCATTAAGAACAAACCTAGATTATGCACTTTAAAATAAAAATATAAGACTTTTGTAATGATATGGAAAGAACTGCAATATCTGCCTCTTTTTAGAATTTAGTTTTTTTCATGTACATACCTTTCTTTGCAGTAAAATTTGATATTTATATAGAAGCAAAGGAAAGAAAGCTATTTTTTAGGGAAACATTATGGCTTGCAGGACCTGTGTATCTGTGAATTAGACCAAGCTGCTAGGGACTTATCTCAGATAATATTTCACAAGGATAAAGTGTAGAACAGGAAGAAGTCATAGGATTTGAAAATGTATAATGTCACAGGAGACAGTATTTACATTTTCTTAAGTGGAGATGGGGCCTATATTACCAAAACTTTGTCAGTAAAGGAATTATGAATGCATGGCAGTTTGTAATACTGAACTGGTATATGCTTACTTTATCAATTTTTTTCTTCCTTTGTAAGATCAGAATGGACACAATAAGACAGAAAGATGAGTATCTAACTAAGCATTCTAAGGAAATGCAATATAGGACAGTGAAAAGTCCTAGTTTAAGTACTGTGTTTCATGAAGAAAAGGGGAATTCTGCAGTGATGTTATTATAAATGTTTTATCTTGTTCTTTCAGTTAATTTAAGAATTATTGGAAAAAAATACATACACATATAAATATATTCTTCTGCTGTCTCCTAGAAAAAGTAACTCTAGCAATGCAAATTTTATTATATCAGATCTGAGTATTTTATCTCCAGTTCCTTGAGTACTAATAAAAAACCACAACCATTATTTTCTTTGCCATGTCATTATATCCTCAACTCGAGGCTAGAAGTTCAACAAATTATTTCATAACATTTTAAAGCTTCTTCCAGTTATGTGTCAACCACCTTTCCATTCCTTTCCAACTCCAAGCATGTCTTCCTAATTTATACTCACACTTAATTCCATGAAATATTTTCTGTAATTCTAACCCTAAGGACACAAGGTAATCATCAAGCTACAAAACTCTAGCTATCAGAGGACTTTCCACCACACAAGAAGTGGTAAATTGGGAAGAGAAGGAGAACTGCTGAGATATATTCTCAGTTCTGTCAAGTGGAATTGCTTCAATAAATGCCCATTACACATCACTAGGAAATAATAGATTCCTTAGTGTGCATGATGATGTAACATCATGCTTTGTCAATATTATACTTTAGCGCTGATATCGTTTTTTTATTTCACAAATGTGAAGATTTTAAAAATATTCTCTCTGTACAAATATCCTGGAGCTAACTTTGTATCTTTCTACATAACTACATATACAGACATATTGTATACTAACAAACATACATACATACATGGTCATATTTTTATATAAAGACACATATCTCTAGTATATTTATATATATATATAAATGCCACATATAGTTTGTGTATTTTACATGTGTACTGTTTGTCGGTATTGATGCATATATACTTTGTGTAGGTATATATTTATATATAAATACATTTATACTTTATATATGTGTGTATATGTGTATATCTTATAAATTTTTGTTTTTATAGGTTCTGTATTAGAGCAATATACATTTTGTAGGCTTTGTTCTGTTTGATGCACCATGTATTAGACTAATGTTCATTATTAAAAACAGAATCTATTATCTAAACAGGGTATGAAAGAACACACCTTTTACTGAACTAGAACGGTACACTTTGGGTTCCTTCACATAAAAATACTTTTCGTGATTAGATCAGTTTAGCTACATACTTCTCTGTGGAGGCAATTTTATATAATGCATTACCTTTGGTGCTATACCCATCAAAGCAATTAGAGAGAGAGATTTAGTTTTTTTCATATCCTCACAGAAAATATTTTCCTTACCTTTATTCTAGACCTATGGTTGCACTCAAGGTCAATTCAAGGTATGAGGAAGGTTTAACTGTGACAAGATTTAGTGATGACAGGGGCAAATTAATGCAAGATCAGTGGCCTGGATATTGATTTTTATCATGGGATCTTGATGAAATGAAGTCATTATTTAATTAGACTTCTAGTTATACTAATAAGTGATTCCCAGAATAGATTGTCTTCAACTTTGATGTTGGCAGTTCCATCATCATCATTTATAAACTGTAAAGGACAGTGAAGAGAACATTGAGAGAAATGGTAGAATCATAAAAGACATGTTGGAAAATTCTATGTGCAATGCTTCTTTCTCTGCAAAAAAATACAGATAGTTTGGCTCTAAACCCATCAGTTCTCAAATTTCCTCAGTTAATACAGATAAACAGGCCTACTTGAGAATTCTACAAAATTCTCATAAATATCATCATGTCTGATTTCTTTTTTGATGGAAACTATTAGTCAAGTTAACACTAGTTTGGGAACAATTTCAGTAGAATTTTAGACATGGAAATAGTGCTCAATTACATTTTGTTCCTTATCTTTGGTTTTCAAATGCTAAGTCTGAGAGCTAATAATGAAATTTCATACCTGTACCATGGCAAATAATCCATATCTCTATCAGCTGCTTTTGCTTATGCAAATGGATATATGTGGATCTGATTCTTTCATGCATATTCATTTTTAAAGTAATAACAATCAATTCCAACTCATGGAAATGTTTTCACTTTTCAGAATAATTCTTCTTCACTGACCGTATTTTCTTCCTCACTTTCTGGAACATTGTGTTCTGGAAAGCCAGTGCCAAGCAAATGAGCATGGCACTTGGGCAGAATCTTTTTTCTCATCATTGCTCTGGAGAATATCCACTTTCTTTAAATAATAGGAAAAGTGTTATTCAGGGAAATTCTTACATTTTTCAAAATAATTTATTTTCATCTGTATTCAATCGTGTATGAAAATAAACATGTCTCCTATACTGAAATTACTTGTTAGTTTGCCTCGAAATCACTGCAATTCTGTGAATTGATGCTATGACATTTCAACTGGATACATATTTCTAAAATAGTTCCAACTAGCTGGGCCTGGTGGTATATCATGTAATCTCAGCATCCAGCAGGCAGATGCTTCACCACACATTCCAGGCCACTCTGGGCCATACAGTCAGGCCACCCAGGGCCATACAGTCAGTTCGATGCCAGCCTGAACTACATAGCAAGACCCTATCTCAGAAAGCCAAAAGAAACAAAAAAGGCAAAAAGAAAATGCTCTTCTTAGTTTTAGTTATTAATAATTTTTTAGTTATATGAGGAGAAAAATTGTTGTCCCGATTGCAACATTTTTAAAGAAGGCACCCCATATACAGTATTTATTTTATTCTATATTTTGAGTAATTTCGAAGTAAATAAGCCACCTTATGTTGCTTTCCAGATATAAAATGATATTTTGATTTTTTACTTGAAGTAAAAAGCCATAGCAACCTAGTGTAGCAAAAACAAAATACTTACAGTTACAAGTTTAAAAAAAAATTAAAGAAGGCTCTTTAGTCAAGAATACTTACAGAAGAGAATGATTTTCAAATTAATATGAATAAATTATAATTTTTCCATAGACTAATTCTAAAATCACTTCAGTTTCTCCACTTAAAAATTAAAATGTTCCATTTAAGTACATAAGCTTAATCTAACCTCCAGATAACTCTTTTTATTCTTGGTGAAATTTATTCCTATGCCATACTCTTTTGCCCTGAAACACAATTACATGAATAGGAATATCAGACCTTAAAAATTATAACATTCACCTTATATTTTTAATATCCACTACTTAATTTAATATAGTATTAGTCCTTTAGAAAGTTTGATCTTGTCGATTATTTGTTCCTATAGAGCACATTTTTTTGTTTTTTTTTTTATTTTTTTCTTTTTTTTTTTCATTTTTTTGTTTTAACCCTGGTAATTCATTTGCCATTTCTTTTCCCCCAAATGAGTTAATTTGTTGCTAATTCTAAAAGATGGGTGTTTATTTTACTTCATTATTTACTCCTGGGGAGGTGGAAATAAGTATGGTCTCTCCAGCTCTGAAGCAGAGGTATAGATGCGATAAGTGAAAGTGTTACAGCCATGACTGAACACCTTGGCCCTGGCAGGCTGAATCTAGTTAGCGATGGCTACTGCTGGTCTTTAAAGGAGACAGTATGTCATACTTGTATAGTTTATTTCATTTTCCCAACCTGTCCTTTACTTAGGTTTTTAGTTTTGGCATACACACCATGGTATATTGTTTGGCCAAATGATACACCATTGTGTATACATACCACATTTTCTTTATCCATTAGTCTGTTGATGGACAAGCAGGTTGATTGCATGTGTTAGCTGTTATGTACATGCAGGTATTTCTTTGGTCTGCTGATTTCATTTTCTTTGGATATGTACCTAGGTGTTGAATCATCCAGCTATTCTTAGTCACTTGCATCAACTTCATCTTTAATATGTTTTTAGGATTGGCATGGTATTTATTAATATCAACCTGCTTAATCATTCTAGTGAGCAATACGAGTATGATCGTGTATCTTAGAGTTCAGAGATAGCAGCAGAAATTTATAAAATCACTGAAATATATATTTGCAATTCCACTTAGTTATTACATGAGAATTATTGAAAATTGTATTGAAACATTTCCTTCCAACTTCATGAAGTCTTTTATGAAAATATCTTCATCATATTGTCCATAAACCTTATACAAATTATCTTGACAGTAACTCCTGGGGATACAAACTAGATACTTTCCTTGCGATTTATAATCCAACCCTAAGAGAGTAGCAGTTCTCAGGTGAAAATCGCCCCCTTGAAAAATTAGTGCATATCTAAAGTGTGATCATTCCGCGAAATGATGAGGAAAAAGCAAATTGTTATGAATGTGTTTCGTCATGCTGAAATATCCAAAGAAAAAAATAGATTTTATTCAGAAGAAAATGAATGTACTTCTGTTAAGTCCTGAGATAATGATTTTAATCAATACATTAGAACTGTCATTTGTTTCCTGGAACCAGTCTTATTTGAAATTTGACATCTTTCCCAAACTACTCTGAAGGTACAGTACATGATTGCATGAGTTTACCCTCTAAATTGCAATTTTTCGTGGTGTCGCACACCTGTAATCCCAGCACTTGGGAGGCAGAGACAGGAGGATTGCCACAAGTTCAAGGACAGCCTGACTACATAGTGAGCTCAAGGGCAGCCTGAACTACATAGCCAGACCCTGTCTCAAAAAAAAAAGAAAAAAAAAATTGTGATTTCTCTTTTAGATACTTGGAATAGTATAAAGGTGCTTACATAATTAAAATTTTAAGGCGTCATAGTTACTTTCTTGTCACTGGGACACAATAGCCAACACCCACAACCTAAAGGAGGAAGGATTTATTCCCGACCACGGTGTGTGGAGGTCTTATCCATAGTTAGCTGGTTCCAAGCAGGGCTGCTTGGCAGAGAGGCAGGAAGCAGCAGGAAGCAGAGAGCTGGATCGAGGGGTCCAGACCTTCCCTGACCATGCCCCCAGTGACCTATGTGCTCCAACCAGGCTTCACCTCTCAAATCACATTAGCTATAAACTCATCAGAAGACTAATCCACGAATGAGTTTCATGCCCCCACTATCCAGTCACCTCCCAAAAGCCCCGTCTGTGAGCACATGAGTCTTGGGGGAGCGGGGCATCTAGATATAAACCGTATGCACAAAGTATGCAGAGTGCGTGCTGCAGAAAACAGACGAAGTTTGAGTTATGAGTACAGCTCCCATTAGTAATAGTTTCTGATCATTTCAGTGACTTTGTTGTGTGGTTTGAGTACGTATTCTACAAAAAAGAGATTCTTTTTTGCAAAAAAAGATAATTCTTTTCTACTACATGTTGTCCTAATGACTTGATTTCAATAAAGCTTTTCAAACGATAAAGTGTCCTTTCTTGCAGGCAAGTTCAGTGATGTTCCAACAGTGGGGTTTAGAGTCTTTAGGCGCACGGACCTGTGAGATTATTTTTCTCAGTGATTAGCGCTTTCTTTTCTCCACTCACCTCTATTTTTTTCTAAAACATTTAGTAGTTGGAAAAAAAATAAGAGCAAAATGCTCTCCTTATTAACTAAGACCACGCCAGCTCACAGCAGGAGGCCAGCGTTAGAAACAAAATAATGCTTCAGAATTTTGTGGAGTTTATGACAAGTAGGCCAAGGAAACAATTTAAAATAATTAAAGAACATTCAGAGACCGGGAATGATTTGGAAGCACAGCTTTCCTCTTGGGATTTTGTCTGTCTTCCTATATTTCTTTAGGTACGGATTTACGAGCTTGTCGTTTTACACAAAAGCAGTCGTCTGTGTAGAATTAGGGTTGAAAGACTCCTAAGATAAAAGAAAGAAACTCTGATTTTTGATTCTGCATTTGGCAATTAGTTTTTTTGATGAAATGTTCTCTTTGTTTGTGAGCCAGTTTCCTCTTTAGGAAAATCAAGGCAATGTCTTGGAGATGTGGTATTCAAACTGCGATCAATAGACACCCAGTTTTAGCAAAAAAAAAAAAAAAACAGAAACCAAGATTAAGTAGGCTAATGAGGGGCATTCCAGATCGCTCACTTCCACCTACATCTAAACTCCTCTATTTTTTCCTCACTTTTAAAGTTTTGTTTTTCAGTAAAATCTTTTAACACGTGGCTTTGATGAATGAAAGGGACAATGAGCAAGGGTTTTGCGTTGACTCTAAAATGCTATAGTGATATCATTTTAAGCCAAATCATTGTCCTTCATGCAGGATAAGGCAAGCATATACTTGCTACTCCCCCAGGGATATTTTATCTGTTAAAGCAATTGAGTTCCTCTCTTTGGTTAGATTATTAGAAAGAATTGAGCTTTCTTCCAATCATTTTCCCCCATAGACTAAGCAGCTACTTTAGACAGTTAGTCACAATACAAAATTGACTTTGTGGGGGAAGTTTTAGGAATTCTCTACTACTGAAATCTAGAGCACTCAGAATCTGGTATAAGACCTCTCCAAACCATAAAAAGAAGGATCCTTGCCTCTGTTATTGGCCATTATCATATTAAGTAAAAGAGACACATGATTGTGTGTGTGTGTGTGTGTGTGTGTGTGTGTCTGTGCAGGAGTACATGCACCTCTGCACACACACATTGTGAGCACACTCATATACACACCAAGTTTTCAGGGATTTTGACAAAGGAGGATAGAAGCAACAGATTTACTTTATTCAGAAAAGGAAAGATTAGCAAATGGAAAAGTGAAGAAAATAGTAAAAACTTGTGTGAGTTTCAAGTATTTCTGCATTTGCTTCATCTAGGGTAACTATTCAACAAATGTTGCTGATAAACAAGTGATTCTGAAAGGAGATAGTGTGAGTTCTGCTGCTATATCAGCGAGTGAATTGAAAGGTAAGAGAAGATCACTAGAAGCAGAACTGAGAATCAGCCACAAAGATGAGTCCTTCCTCCCTTATCTCTCCTTTCCATCCAAAGGCGTGTTGGACTTTAGCACACTTCCTGCACATGTTGATTTCAGGTGTGACCACACGGCTTGTTCTAGTCAGTGACTATAAAGTGACTACAAATGTTAAACAACAACCAAATGTCCTCCTAAAGCTTGCCGATTTCTGGTATAAATCCTCTTGAAATGACATGATGTCATGAATGTGGAATTAGGAAGAGGTGTGCAGTAGCCTGCTTTGGTGCAGTATTTCCATCATATCGATGCAACAGGTGTAAGGAACTTTGACAGCACAGATGACAATATAATACAGCTGGCTCATTAAGAAATGACAAGTTTTGAGAATTCTTTGTTTAGGTGCAGTTTACTCGATTATAATTTTATACAGTTTCATTTTTATGAATGGCCATATTTAATGACTTATGCCTGAGAGTTGCCTGAGTTTGACATGGATCCTTCCAAGGCTACACTGGGACAAACCACTTAGTACCAACAAAGCAGAAGCAAGCCCGACCCCTTCTAGTAAAAGAAAAGCTCGTGGTGCACTGTACCCGCTTCGCTTTGCTCTGCTGACATAGCTGAATTGTTGTAGAAAGAAGCTTCTGTATCAGTTCTGATTCCAGAATCAGAATACCACAAATAGGTGGAGAACTAGAAAAAAAAAATTTTGTTATAAGTTAAGGAAATTTGGGGGATAAATGTCAGTTGTTGGTGTAGTATAATTCTTGATATCCTGAGTAAAACCTGAAAATATATAACTTATAAGAATTTTGAAATGCTTAATCATTTAATAAATATATACACACACATATATGTGTATATATATATATACACATATATATGTCTCAACATGATGTTTGGGACAAAAGTACATATAGTGGACTCTTTAAATCATGCTGATTGACCTCACACATGTTTTTGTGGCAAGAGCACTTACTTACAGTCTACTTTCTTAGCAATATTCAGGCATGCAATATGTTCTTGTCTGCTCTGGTCAACGTGTGTAGTAGGTCTCTTGAATTTATTCCTCTGTCTTACTGATATTTCCTGTTCCTTGAACATCTCCCCAGCACCCCCATTCCCAGCACCCTTCGTAAGCACCATTCTACTTTCTGCTTCTGTAAGAGGTTTAGATCCCGTCTGTAAGTGAAATCATGTGGTATCTGTGTTTCTGTGCCTGGGATATTTCACCTAACATAATGCCTCCCAGATTCATCTGTGTGTTGTAAATGGCAAGGTTTCCTTTGTTTTTAAAAGCTAAGTAGTTTTTTGTTGTGTGTGAACTCCACACTTTCATTATCCATTCATCTATTAATGGACACTTATAGTGATTCCATGTGTTGGCTAATATCAATAACGCTACAGTGGACATGGACTGCAATTATCTCTTACCAGATATTTTGAATAACTTTAATTTCCTTGATAAATGTATCATGTTAGAAATTTCTGTACATAGCTGAGTAGAGCATATATTTTGAGGGCTGGAAGAATAAATAACAGAACTCAAATGTTATTAGATTATTGATATTATTAAATTTCCAGTCAATAAAACTTACTTTACTCTCAAAATATCCATCAAATTAACTTTTTCTTCCTTTGGAAATGTGTCCAGAATTTCAACTTGGCTCACAGAACTGAGGAGCCTGCAGCTAGCTATGCATCACAATTAGAGAACTTTTACAATGATCTTGGGTGGACATTTGGTACTTCCCACTCTGTGTTTTTCCTTGTGCATCCCGCCTCTTTGGGGAATACTCTGTTATATATACTATCTTTGTGACTCCTATTAGCTCTTCCACAAAGTCCCAAAATAAAAGTCTGATGGTAAGCTCTGCAGAGTCACAGATCCTAGGACTGTATTCCCAGTGCCTGGAAAATAATAAGCATTCAACTATTTTTCCTAAATACATTACTGAAAACACTGTTCAAAATCACTTCCATTCTTACACATGTGATGTTACATTTACTTTCTGTTTTACATCAAAGCAACTAGTTAGTATATGTGGGTGAGCGGAAATGAAAGCCATGTGAGGCCGTCATCACCCCGTGTCTCTGCATGAAGCCGTGGCAGTGCTTAACATTTACAACAGAAACTTAGTAAATACTTGTCTGTATTTGAACATCTTTCATAAATTCTGTTTATAGCAATGAGGTGTCTCTCTGTGAATATAAATTTACTTAGCGTTGGACAAGTGGATTTCAAGTTTAGAAACAGCACTGTGTTTCCCCCAAAATAAGACCTAGCTGGAATATTGTCAGCCTTGAAAACTAGAGATCAAAATGTCAGCTCCAATCAGCCCATCCTGCCTCACCTGCCTTACAGAGTAGTCATCGAACAAGAGAATAGTGATCACAGACAAGGCGAGGATGGGCTAACGGGCTGGCATTTTTGACCTCTACTTTTTGGGTATGATTTTTTTGGGGGGTGTTGGTGCTGGGGATCCAACTCAGGGCCTTGTGCTTAGCTAAGCAAGTGCTCTACAACTGAGCTAAATCCCCAACCCTGAGGCTGATTATTTTTCAGCTAGGATTTATTTTTGGAGCAAGAGAGCAGCAGGAATAAGAAAAGGTGCTGATGATAGAATATCACCCTAAAGTGCCTACGAAATAGGCCTGGTTTCTAGAAACTTAAAAGGTACATGAATTCAGTTATTATAATAAAGATAATCACTTTGCATTTACATAGCACTTTGCAGCAAAATGAATTTCAAAGCAATTTGCTGAACAGTTTCACAGAGGATCACTTGGCTTAGTCCCAAACAGGGGGAGACGCTACTCTGCAGCTGCTTGCACCACACTGAGACCCCACAGAGCTGGCTCACACACCTGCTCAGGGGGCACATGAGCAGTCCCCACTGGGAAACTTGCACAATTCTCTTAGGAAGACCACCTTACTTCATTCAGGAGCTCCCGTCCCTCAAGTGAATGCCACTGCAGAGAATGAACATGTGGGAAGGGCTTTTGATCCCCTTAAAACAGGCATAACACCCAGCATATAAAGGAGAAAGAGGCAGAGTAATTGATTTTGTACCCAGAGGACAACCTAAGTCATTGCAATTCAATCCAGCAAACATTTATTGATCACCTCGGGCAAGTACCATAAATCGTCTAAGCCTCAGTTTCCTTACATGGAAAGTTCTTTCCTCACAGTTTATCAGGAGGATTTGATGAGGAATGAGTGTAAAGAATTTGGCATATAGCATGCCTCATCTAGCATTACCTGTAATTACCTCTGTTGCTCTTCGTTTCTTACATGTTATTATGTACAGATTAAATAAGATAATTACAATTCCTTTTTAGGTTTTCTTAATTTTTAATTGTTTTGTGTTTTATGATTATAAACATCTTTAATTTTTTCATAAAAGACAGTCGCATCAAATCACATTTACTCTAAATTCTTATATGAATGTAAGCCTTATTGACATTATATGTAGGATTAGTTTAAATGTAATGAATAAGAATTATTACTATAATGCTAGATTTAGATGAATGTCACACTTGGTGCTGTAAATTGTTCATTTCATATCACAGTGAAGAATCACATTTCATATTACAAAGAACCTAACAGAAATAAAAACAAGACAGAAATAGATTGATGGATTTGCAAATAACATGCTCTACACATAAGCGAAAAAAAGATCATTTTGTTAAAGTCCGTATTTTAGCAAGTTAAAGTGAATGAACTTTCAAAGAAAGGGAATCTACACCAGATAGAGTTAAACAAGTATGGAAGATTTTGTTCAAGAACACTGCAATGAGAAAGAGATCACTTCAGTAGGGGACAAAAACTGAACTCAATTCCGCTGAAATAAAAGGTGTGAGAGTTTTCAAGCGCTAGAGTGAACTATTGGAAAAGTGCTGGAGGAGGTTAGAGGGAGGCTAGTCCATGTGATTAAGCCATCTGTGTTTGCTAATTGAAGTTAGGCTTATTGAAGTTAGTCTTTTACCCTCCCGCAGAGTCTGGGAGGTGGGGGCTATATCTTTCTTGTTGATTGCTTTTCAAAGGGGTAGCTGCCAGGTCTCTTGAGAAAGACATAACTGGGTTGTGAAACTTGGCAAGATCCTGAGAGAAGATTTACATCTGAAAAGATCGGTCTTAGTTCATTTTGTGTTACTGGAACAGCATATTCGATGTTGGGGAATGTACAGAGAACTTTCTTAGACTCTTCATTCTGATGAAGCCAGCATCTGGCAAGGACCTTCTTCCTGAAGGCCTCCCAACATGTAGAGAAATGAGAGAGGGAGCAAGCATATGCAGAGACACAGACCTAGAGATGGTACCAGGCTTTGTAACAATCCACTCTCCAAGCAGCCAATTCCTTCTGAGGGTGGGACCCTGCAGCCTAATCATCTCCCTTCGAGGATCCACCACTGCAATACCATTAAGCCTCAACATGAGTTCTGATGAGGACAAACCATATTCAAACCACACCAGGGGCAGAGAAAAAGTTTCTAATTATAACTTTTCTAAATAAGTAGTCTAAGAAAAGAAATATCAGGAATATAGTCAGGAAGAAAACTATCTAAAACATAGTCAAGCAGAGGGGAACCTTAAAGGCATCTTGATCAGTATCTTCTTATGATCTTGGTCAGTTCAGCTCTCCAGAATGCTCTTGACACAGTGAAAGGAAGAAAAGCATATTAGCAAAAAGGTATTCAGTTATTTCTCTCTGCCTATTGATCGTATCGATGGGCAAAAGAACATAACAGATAAGTATATTGGCAGAAGTAATTATAGCCATCTCAATATTGACCTAGATTTATCTTAACTTATTCTAGAAATTAATCTACCTTTTCTCTGCCAGAGTATTTTCGTTATATATGAATTTACAATATATTAGAGAGATACACTAATAGTGGTGGTAGAAAATCAAGGAGAATTTTAGCATAAAATGATTAAGAACCCTGAATTCCATTGATGATGCTTATAAGTTCTTGGTTTCTATGTACATTTAGAAGGAGAAAATTTCCCATTGCCTTAAATATGTAACAACATAGAAAATCTTAAAATTTTAGCCAAAGATGTTTTTCTGCAATTAAGAGCCCTAAAGGAGACGCATATATTTACAAAAACACTTTGGAGAGTTTGATCCTAAGATATCTCAATTGAGGCTGAACACATCCTACTGAAGCCTGAAAAGGGGAAAAAGCCAATTATAAGGTGCTTTAATTTCTTCTAAATGACTTTGCAAAGCACTAATGAAAAATCATTTTCATGGACATTCATTCGGCAGGATCCTGCTATTGTTTGAGGTACAGATAAACAAAATCAACAGTAACACAGTCATCTGGAAAGAGGCAAAATTGACAAAAAAAAGAGTGAATAATTCACATCCAGCTGTGAATGAAAATAGTCTGCAGCCACGGTTCACAGAGCCACATGCTCCTTTTTCAGCATTAGCAACTGTGGTCAATAACGAGCCACAGCTAGGAGAGCAGTGTGTGCTTTCTCCCCGATGTTGGCAGCTTCGGTCAATAGTGTATAATTGGAACCTGCCAAGATTGTAGCATGTCAAAGGTGTATTTAAGCAGAAACCTAGATGCTGAACTGTTTGTGTAAAAATCGAGCACATAGTCTAATTATAAGTTTAAGAACTTCCAAGTTTGAACATGGTGAATCTGCCATGTGAATGACTTACAAAGCTGTCATGTACCAACTGCCATCGACAGACGGCATCAGGGTAAAGCAAGAGTGTCAGCGGCATAAAGAGCAAGTCCGCACTTAGGCAGGCATTAGTGGGGGGTCCGGGTGATGGAGACTGTGTCTCTATCATGGAATAAAGCAAGAAAGTGACAATATCTTTTCAGTTTGTATCCTTAAGAGAGGCACGAGTGAAAATAGACTATATTCTCTTGTCAATAAACAAACTTCTTAATATGATGCCTGTTAGGCACTTAATCTGCCATCGCTATTATTCAATTCCAATTTTCTTGACACTCAGGGAAAGTTTCCTTCTGTTTAATTCCAGCCTTCTAGACAGTCCTGGAATAACATTACAAAGAGAATGGAAGCAAGATGCACAGTCCATCCCGTTGTGTGTAGATAGGTAGAGTGTGGTGTGAAGGTAAATTAGTTGTAATGAGCATCAGCATTTAGGTAATCATAATTAGCCCATGTCGAGACTCCAAATCCAGGGGCCTCAAGAGAATCACTGCAGGCCTTTCTCTGGGGGTCTTGATTTTGTGGCTGGAAACAATGTTAAATCTGAGCTCTGTCCTGCTCTGGAACCAACAGATTTCCCTCTGCAGACATTTCATTCGAAGACTACATTTTACTCCTAATAGTACACTATCAAGGATAGAAACTGATTAGTGGGCTAGTTAAGTAGAATAAATAAAGTAATGCCCAGAAACGCTTTCTTCTAAGTTACTTAGCATTTCATTGGCAATGTTGCAAGTATTGTTCCAGCATAGAGTAATCTCAGTTTTCCTCCATGTCATTATGCTGACGGATTGGATCCTGGTCTCTAGTGAGTGCCGCTTTGGAGAAGAAATTTTTATTTATAGGACAAATAAATCTGACATGTATTAATCTGGAGAAGTCCTCCAAAAACCTGTTTGTGCATTTTTATCTTACTTGCATCTCAATTTGTTTCAGGTAATTAAAGGAAGAAATCACATGAGACACTAGATAGTTAGTATCAGTGGCTGACTTACTGCATGATATTTGACAAAGTCTGCTTGTTGTGATGAGCCCCGTCACACACCCTGCCACGCCACCCCTCACCCTGGTAGGTTTTCGGTTCGATGCTCAGACAAATCACCGGGACTGATAACAGCTGGCCAGGCGGAGAGGTTTATTATCGGGGGGAATCAGGCGGACCATCCTCTTAGGTTGAGAGATGGCCCTTTGTGGCTGGATCTGGGGGCCTTATATAACATGTTTTCCCGCATGCGGGAACTCGGGGGAAGGGGAAGGGAAACTAGTTTCAGGTGAGGTGGACTTGTGACCCTGGCCTCAGGTGATGTGGTCTTGTGACCCATGGCGGGGGCAGATATGGCAACATGGAATGGGGACGAAGGGAAAGGGGAAGGGTCTCGTTGGGGAAGAGTGGGAAACAGGCCAGCCTAACACACCCATTTCCATGTCTGAAAGGGCGAGGGCTGGATTGGCATATTGATAAACAGCACTTGGATAACATTGGAGCGACTAGGTATTTTCAGTTGAACGTAACTGTTTCTCATATTAAAGAACACAAAATTTATGATAATCAAATGACTGGTTTTTAATGTATTATCTTAAGAATTATTGCACTTCCTTTTATGGGATTTATTATTAAAGACCTAAGGCCAAGTTTTAAATGAAAACATTTTATGTATTGTTTGACTTCTTATTCTGCTGCAATGTAAAACGCCAAGAAAGATCAAAGTCAGGCTTAAAATTTGGTATACTGCACAGAGACCTGTAGTTTTTTCAGTGTGAATAGGCATTAGAAATACATCAACCAGTTGCTCCTGGAGCCCCATTAGAGATAAAATTGAATTTTAATTTAAGCAGGTATGGGAAATGACTTTGGAATTATAAGAACGTGAATTTAATTTTTATTAAGATATATCCATATGCATAGTATTCTTCACCTCTTTTTTACAAAAGTAATCTGTAGAACCATTTCCCAGTTTGTTTGCATTGCAGTAAGCCATCATTAGCACCATAGTTTATGAAGGCCATTTCAGGATCCTATTGATAATACTTGTGGGGAGTTTTGCAATGGTTTGCATGAAATAGCAGTCTCTTTGACATCTAGATTTCTCTTGTCTTCCGGATTGGTGCTCCAGACTAATTCCTTGTTCAAGTCTTTAAGCCTTTCTTTGCTTTACAAGGTACAAGACAGAGTCACTTTGTGCTAAGTTTAAGCAAGACTGGAACCATGAATGTAGCGACATTGTATGGAGGGAAATTATATCAGTACGTGTGCACTCTTTCATTGTTGGGCAATGAATCAGTCCGTCACATGACATAAACAAGTCAGTTTACTTCCTAGGACTTGATTTCCTCTCCTCAAATTTCTCTGCCTTTGTACTTCCTATAGAAAATTTGTTTTCTCAAGTGTTGATCAGAACGTGCAGCTACCAAACTGAGCCCTGGGAGATTAAACTGGTGTCTGTTTATTCCTATCCCATCTACCCAGCTTATTTCTCCTTGCATCTTCTGATGTCATTTTCTCAAAACCATCCATGCGTCGTCTCAAAACAAGTCATTTTCTGAGGGCATGATTTATTTCTAACTGTCTAAATTAGATCAGTTATTTTTTTTCAATAATCTCCAATACACTCTGTTTTAAAAAACAGACTTGTGCTGAGTACTTCAATTTAGTCATTCAAATGATATTGAAACTCCCCTTCTTAAGGGTAAAAAAATATTAACCACCCACTTGTCTAGTTAATAGCTACAACAAATGAACATGACAGAAAGCAACAAATTACAGGTTTTTTTCATTTTTACATGGATAAAGCTAGCATGTTAGGCCAGGATTCATTTTAAGCTAACCCATGTCACACTCATGCTGCAAAGATTTCTGTTTCCTTGAGTGTGTTCTAGTGGTGCTGACACTGTAGTGGGTCAAAACACCTAAACTTACGTCAGTCTTCACACTAGCTTCACGGCTTTAGACAAGGTATATGACCTGTCTCATGTCAGTGTCCAGAGATGAAATGGGCAACTCTGAGTAGTTTTGAGATCATATATATCAGTGTTTTGCAAACTAAAAAGTATTCTTTAAAGAAGAATTGCTGTTTTTGTTTATGTCTGCGGTTGAATATTTTTAATATTGTTGCCATAGGAAATGTTCATTCCCATGTCTTCCAATTTCTGTAAAACAAATAAGTAAACAAAACACCTTCTTTGAATCCTTTCGAATCTTGGTTCCATCTTCAGTTACTGTGTTATTTCTCTGCATCGCTTAAAAATAAAATTTTAAAGGAATAGTCCTCAAACTGAATTGAAAAGTCTCTGAACTCAAGTCTCTGAAATGACCTCCTGACACCTAAATCCAGTCACTCCCATTCAAAACCAGCCATTGGACATAAGGGAACAGAGCATTCTTGAAATTTTTGGTTTCCATTACTCTGAAACCTAAGACTTTAATCATTCATTTGCTCACTCATTCATGCATTTGTTCAAACGCTCTCATTGGTCCAGTGACATAAGTTCCCCCTTCCTGTGGCGAGGCACTGGTTTGCAAGCACCAGAGATGTAAGCAATGTAGGCGGGAACGGCAGCAGGAATCTCAGGCCTGGTGGAAATTGCATTCCATAGGAGACATTCAACGGACACACAGAGCTCACTAGAAATTGCTTGAGTTGTGTCTTCCGCAGTGCCCACTTATTACACACTGTCACAGCAGCTAACCGTGGAGAGGGCTTGGAAAGAAATACAAAGAGCAGGAAACACAGTCATGGCCCTCAGCAGCTCCTGCTGGGTCTCCTGGACCCATCCTCTTGTCCCTCCGCCCTAAAACGAACATTATATATATGTAATATTTATCAGACTTTCTCCCTTCAATTCTTCTCATGATTTTTTTTTTAAATAAAGAGAACAGTTTCCGTTGTTACAGTAAACTTTTGTGATGTGATGACATGCTTATGTTCTATGAGAATGTGGACTCTGAGCCTATTCGGAGTCCTAATTCCCTTTTTATCAGGACCCCACTTGTGAGAAATGATGGCAATGATTTATGTGCATGATATTTTTATATTTAAAAGGACATTTCTTTTCAATATACATGTATAAGACTTATATTTTTAAGGAAGGTATTCAGATAATATTGACTCAAATTCGCTTTTAAAAAAAGAAAATTTGTTTATAATACCATTCCCCCAAAGAAAGCACTTATTTTTATTTTACCAAGCTTACTTTGTCTTTATTCACACACATACCAAGACATTATAAACATTTTTCTATTTTTGATATATTATAACAA
The DNA here is from genome assembly GCA_004026905.1 of Hystrix cristata. Lineage (NCBI taxonomy): Eukaryota > Metazoa > Chordata > Mammalia > Rodentia > Hystricidae > Hystrix > Hystrix cristata. Next base: position 16,034 of record PVJO010018155.1, on the reverse strand, counting down.
CATTAAATTTCTTGATTCTCTTTTCTGCCCTTATAACAGGAATTGGCTTCCCCAAACACAGTGCATTTTTCACATCTCACATGCAGCGTCCCGAAGTCCTCGGTGACTCTGACCTTTAGGGCCACACCCACAGCAGCGAGAGGCTGGGTCTGCAGGGCATACCCAACAGCAGCGCATCCTTTAAAATCGTTTTCTCATGTTTTGTTTGTGTCCTCCCTAAAATGATTTTGAAGATGTATATATACTCCTGAACTTGGTGAGTTGTTACCTAAAATGTTTATCATACATTCAGATAGCTGCAGGAGGTATATTTAGTTCCATATCATAAATATTGGCAGTTAAAATACATTACTCTTTTACACGTGTTCAGTGAAATAAAAATCTCAATATCTCAGCAATATGTGATCTATTAGTATTCATTTGAGAAGACATAAGCAATTATTTCTTTAACACTTGTTTTCCTTTCTTCTGAACGTGTGTTTCCATTCTAACCCCTCCAGGAAAAATTTATGCTACTATAGTACGTTCTCGTGCCTTGAAAATTTAATTTCATATATATATATAGAGAGAGAGAGATTCTCTCTATACATATGTATTTATAATATATATTCTCTCTATATGCATCTACTTATAAATATGTATATGACCTTTTTTGAAAATTCCACAAATATACCTCTAAGTGCTAACATGTTCTTTTGAATTTAATTATCATTATAATTATTATGGATATTAGGTGAATCCAAACATGCAAATATATTCTTTCATAATTAATGTTTAGAAATAAAGTTGTATTGCAAATTCTTCCCCTTAAGTTGGTTCATAAATGTTTGCATGAATATTTCTCATGAAGAGAGTATTTCTACGTCAGTTAGACTCTTTTCATGTTTATTGAGTGTGTATTGAGAAATATTATTCAAATAAATGGTTACCATGGTATAAAAGTCACTAAATTCTTTGAACATCTTCCAAGCTGCAGGCCAAAAAGTTTATAGTAGCTCTCTTTAAAACTGAATTTTATTAACCTTAGAGCTGACATTTTGATTAAGTTCTTTTTCAATTTTGTGGCTAGTAGGAAAATAAAATCTATCTGCTTTGTAAAGGATCTTGGACATTGGAATAATTTGCTTCTCTATGTAGGATAATATTATGAATAATAACACTTATGTAGATAGTAATATTTTTAACTTCTTAGCATTCCACCCCAATTTCTGGTCTTCTGATATTTACATTCTGTCATTATGCATCATATTACATTTAGGCTGGGTGAGAAAAATGTCTTTTTAAAAAGTGATTTGTGAGAAGTTGACAGTGAAATAGATGGCTTTGGCAGTAGGCTCAGGCTTAGATCTTTTTTAGGAAAGAATTCACATCAAAGTCAAAGAAGTGGAAATGGATTCACTTAAAGCTCTCTCTGCTCATATACTTCTCACAACAGTCTCAGGCATCCTAATTCAGGCTGTAGCCCAAAAGAGTAGGAGACCAAGAACTATATTGCCATATGTAGAAATTGAGCAGTAGTGTGAGATTTACTACCTGCAGGGGCAGGATGGATGTGGGACTTAAACGCTCTATTCTATTCTGTTCTGTTCATCGATGTGTGTTTCAATACCATGCTGTTATTACTAACTGTAGCTTTGCAGTATAGCTTGAAGCCCAGGATTGCAGTGTCTTCTGCCTTGCTCTTGTTGCCCAGGATTGCTTTGGCTATTCAGGATCTCTTCTGACTCTGTTTAATTTTTAGAATTATTTTTTCTAGTTCTGTGGGGAAAAAAAACCAATCGTACTTTGATGGGGATTGCATTAAATCTAAATAAATTGACAATACTAATTCTGCCTACCCATGAACAGGAGATATCTTTCTATTTTCGAATGTCCTCTTCAATCCCTTTTTTCAAAGCAATGTAATTTTCAATATAGAGGTATTTTACTTCCATGGTTAGATGACTTCTTTTTTTAGGGGGAGTGCTGGGGAAGGTTAATTCATAAATATTTAATTTTTCTGAAGCTACCGTGATTGGGATTGTTTTCCTGATGTCTTTCTTGGTCGGTTCATTTTTGGTGTATAGGAACACTACCCGCTTTTATGTTTGTTTTGTATCCTGCTACTTGGTTGAATTTGCTTATTAGTTCTACGAGTCTTCTGATGCAGTTTTTTGTATCCTCTATATAAAATATCATGTTATCTGCAAATAAGGATAGTTTGAATTCTTCCTTTATTTGAATCCCCTTTATGTATTTCTCTTGTCTAATTGCTCTGGGTAAAGTTTTGAGTACAATATTGAATAGGAGTGGTGAGAGTGGATATTTTTGTTTTATTCCTGATTTAAGCGAGAATGGTTTCGGTTTTTCCTCATTTAGTATCATGTCAGCAGTAAGTTTGTTATAAATGGCTTTTATCAATGTAAAGAAAAGTCTTTATATATTAGTTTTTGTCAAGGTTTTTTTGTCATGAATAGATGCTGGATTTTGTTGCAGGCTTTTTTGATTTGTATTGAGATGATCATGTGATTTTTTTGATCTTTACTTCTGTTTGTAGATTGTATTATACTTACTGATTTATGTATGTTGAACTATCCTTGCAACCCTGAGATGAAACTAACTTGGTCATGACATACTGTATGACTTTTTAGTGATTTGTTGTATTCTGGTTGCAAGTATCTCATTGAGGATTTTTACGTCTGTATTAATCAAGAAAATTGGCCTGTGGCTTTCATTTCTTTCTTTTTCTTTCTTTCTCTCTCTCTTTCTGTCTCTCTCTCTCTTTCTTTCGTTCTGTCCCTGTATGGTTTTGGTATGAGGATAATGCTAGCTTCAAGGAATAAGGTTGGCAGTGTTCCTTCCTTTGCAATTTCATGAAAGAGTTAGAGGAGTATTAGCATTAGTTATTCCCTGTTCTTATAAAACTCAGCAGTGAACCCATCAAATCCTGGACTCTTCTTAGTTAGAAGGGATTTTACTACTGCCTCAGTTTCATTGACTTTTATTGGTCTGTTCAGTATTTTTATATCTTGTGGGTTCAGTTTTGATAATTCATATGTGTCTAGGAATTATCCATTTCTTATAGATCTCCTAGAATATAGGTTTCCAAAGCAGTTGCTTATAATCTTCTAGATTCAGTGGTGTCTGTTGATTTTACTTTTTTCACTTTTAACTGCATTCATGTGGGTCTTTTTTTTGTTCTGGTTTTGGTAAGTTTGGCTATGGGTTTTTCTGTGTTGTTTATCCTTTTGAAGGATCACCTTTTTGACTCATTGATTCTTTGAATTTTTTTCCTCAATTTTATTAATTTCCACTTGTAATCAGAGATTTTGTAGAATTCTTTTCAAATATAGGAATTAATGGTGGCTGTATTTTGAAATTGGCGCTGTAAATTGAAATAACATGAAGCCTGGTTGGATTTTTTTTCGTAGGAAAATAGCTACCATGGGAGATATTTTCCTCACAAGGTTTCAGTGAATACAGTGGTGATGAAGGCCAGCATCATATCCTTAATAACTACAAATGATACTAAAGTTTTTTTAAATGTTTATGAACCAATTCAGTAATCAATCACATGAAATTATATTTACCTGATTGCTGTCATGCTACTCAGTGATGCGTTCTTGTTTAACTTCTTCAGAATCCTTTCATTTTTACTGAAGTACAAGAATACCGAAGCCATGGAATTCGGAGGGCATCCTTGGAGAAAAATTGTAGGAATGTTGAAGAATATGTCAGAAAAACTTAAACACTTTGTATATATATCATCATTTTTAAAGTAATTAACATAAAATAATGTCACTTTTTTCTATATCAAACATTATATAACTTCTGAATAAAATCAGTTCTTCTTTCAAAGTAAATCCCTCGTAAGACTAAAGAATTATTCCAATGACCCTGTGGTATTTGGAGAAGCAATCTTTTATACTGCCTTGATGGAAGAAAAAGAGAAACATTATTTTTGTATCTCTCTTCTACAAATTCTCCCTATAATGCCTTGCATGGAGTTTTGCTTTTTCTGGTATACTCTCCTCTCCAGCATTATCGAAGGCCACCAAATGTGCAGTGAGCCTGCACAGACTCATCATGTTGTCCTTGGAAGGTGTTTATGTAGGATAAAAATAATAGAAATAATGTTAATCAGTGAGGAGTCTAAGGACACTAATTTCTCCGTGTTTTCCACATTTCATTTGAGTTGGCGCCCCTGTTTTTCTGGAGTTTACAGCAGTAGGAATTTCTTATGTTGTGTTTCCCACTGTCCTTTTATTATTCATAAAATCAAGTTCTTCAATAGCTGTTTCTCAGCCAGTCATCCAAACATCAGGCAGTTCCCACAAGTCCTTCCTCAGCTGTGAATTTTCCTCGCTGACAACTTTGAAATCCACCATTAATTTTCTTTATAGTACCTTAAGCAGTGCCAGCGCATGGTTGTGCTCATTAAATACTCATTGAATGAACTTAAGAATGAATTTAGCCTTCCATTTCATTAATATTAGAAGGGAGGAGCTTTTCTCGGTATGACTTTTTCTTTTTTTCTTCACACCAATCACTATCTTAACTGATTTTGCCCCTCTATTTTTATTAGCTTTTGAACAGTAGACTCACCATTGGCCTGTCCTATAGGATCTCTTCCCAAATACATTCCCTCATGCCATGGAAATTTCGAGTAATGTTTCCCTTCCTACGAGCAGCAGTCCGTGACTTAACTGCCAGCCAACTGATTAGAGGATGATCTAATTGGTCTTGTACGATCTCCATTAAATTGGTATTTCTAATATATTTACTCCTCCCTTAAAGACCCATGATGGTTGTTTGCCATGTAAAGCGAAGAATGTGTGTTATCCACGCACACTGCTGATGTTGTGAGCCACAGGGATTCCCGGGAAGGGCCCCTCAGGAATTAGAATGGGTAATTAGATGTGAATCCATATGTGTGTAGCAACTCTATAGTGCGTTAACTGTGCAACATTAATGCAATTGGCAGGAAGACTTACTGCTCATGGAGAACTGGCAATGGATGATAGATAGATAGATCTGACACAAATCTCTATGCATTTTGTTGTATATCAAAAATTATCAAAACCCGCAGTACACTGTTGATCTGTGTTCCTATTTTTACCTTATCTTACTATATGCCGGTCACTTACACTAAGCATTTAAAGTTATACATGTTTCTGAGAAATTGATTTGATTTTACATTCTCGCAAAAGCCACTCCCACTTAATCATTTTAAAGAAGGCAGTGTGTTTTCCAAAGTAGATTTAAGTATGCTAGTATCACTGTACAGAGGCCTGAAATTCATAGCTTGAGTAAAGTGGCTTCTCACTTCAATGGCTCGTATGAAAAGTCACTGCTAAAATGTTTCTTCTAAATGAAGTAATATTTAAGCTATAATTTCTTACTGAGGAAGACAGCTATTCCCTGGTGAGACACTTAGGGATCTTGTTTTGTATTCTATGCTCACGTTTTGAAAATTTGGGTACAGTTTGGCATGTCAAGAAGACTTCTCAAATAAGAAACAGTGTCACCAAGACCTCATTATGGTACAGTAAGATAAAATTAAAATGATATTGTGTTCAATCAGTAAACACAGTGGAAAGCTCTTTGAAACATGTATTTAGCTAGTAGAAAGATCTATTTCATTCTAATGGATGAAAAATATTCTTGTGTGCATTTGTGTGTGTGTGTGCATATAATTTATTTAAGTGGTATTTGGAACTATTCCAGTTTATGGAGTGAATAATAACATACATTTACTCACTTTCACAGCAGTTTTAGTTATGTTTTAAGGGATGAAATCAAATACAGAAACTGGATCTAGGTAACACTGAGTTTGTTTAATAATCTGAAAAGTGTTAACATGGACCGAGAAGAACAGACATAGAGTGTCCCAAACTTGCTCCCCATGTCCGGGTTTTGTTTTTAAATGTTCCACGGCACTGATGTTACTCGGCTTTGGAAATTCTGCAGTTATGTTTATTAGGTATTCAAACTATGCCGCTCGGTTTCTTCCAGACCCAGAAAGTTCAGGCATCATTTCAGGGCTTGCAAATGCTTCAGGAGCCTCATGACTTCAGAGGCAGTTTCTAGTTAATAAAATTAAATTTTTAAAAATAGGCTGAATTTTTATCATAGCGGCACTATAAGCATTTGTCATCCACGTAAGGAACATTTTCCCTTCAGGCTCTGATTTGCAATTCATAGTTGTTTCCCTCCTATCCTTGTTCTCTTTCAATGGTACAAGATAAAGAGAGGATAGTTTTAAAGCATGCACATCTTAATCAGTGTTCAAACTGAACTGGAGCGCCCGGAGCTTTTCTGTGTGTGTGCATGGAAATTCGTCTCCACCAAACAACCGTTAGCCACAGTGGGAATAATAGGTCACTTCCTGAGAAAGAAATTATTAAGATATCATTCGGGTCATGCATATCAAACTGATTTTGGTATAATCCAGTTCAGGGTTAATATAATTTAAATTTTCATATAGCTATATAGCCAAATATAGCCAACAGTGCCTTCAGATATTAGTAAAGAATTGTGTTGCTTGCTCTGAAATTCCTTTGCGGGGGTGGGGCGATGGGAATTGAAACCAGGGCCTTGAACAGGCCACGCACAGGCTCTTCCACTGAGCTACACCTGAAATTTCCTTACCCCTCAAATGTACTAGTGGCAATTGTTTTGTTAAAGGTTCATCTACCTCTCTTTTTAAACAAATTTACAGAGACATCACTTACATGCAATAAAGTCCACCCACTAAAGGTGAAGATAACAATATTTTAGTATATTTACAATGTTCACTCCTGTCACTATTTCCATGATCTAATTTTAGACATTTTCCTCACAGAAGATAAACATACTTATTATCAGTCACTCTCCAGCTCCCTCTCCTACTTCCACTTCTCTTTTGCCCCAACCCTTGACAACTACTACCTGTCTTCTGTCTTTAGGGGGTTGCCTCTTCTGCACCTTTTGTATGAATAGAGTAATACAAGGTGTGACCTTTCATGAATGGCTACTTTCACTCAGCCTAATATTGTCAAAGTTCCTCCATGACAATGTATATCGAAATTTCATTCCTTTGAACTGCTGGGGAGCATTTCATTGTATGGATATAGCACATTTCATTTATTCATTAATTGGTTGATGGACATTTGGATTGTCGCCAGTTCAGGGATATTAGAGAATGACCCTGCTGTACACATTTGTTTACAAGTTTTCGTGTGGTATTATGTTTTCATTGCCTTGGGCTTATAACTGGGACCAGAACATCTGGGTTATTTGGTAGTTCCATGTTTAACCTTTCAAGGAACCACCAGACTGTTTCCCCAACTCGCTGCGCTCTTCTGCAGTTCATTTGCAATGTTTTGGAGCTCCAATTCCTCCATGTCCACACCTACACTTATTATCTGTTATTTTCATTAAAGCCATCCTGGTGGTATGAAGCAGTATCTCATTTTAATTTGCATTTCCCTAATAAGTAATTATATTGAACATCTTTTCATGAGTTTATTAACCATGTGCAAGTCTTCTTTGAAGAAATATCTATTTATATCCTTTCCTACCTTTTATTGTGTTATCTGTTTGGGAGTTGAACTATAGGATTTTTGTACATATTCTGGACATAGACCTTTATCATATATATGATTTGTAAATGTTTCCTCCTATCCATACATTGTTTGTTTATTTCCTTGGTAATATCCTTTGAGGCACAAATATTTAAAATTTTTATAAAGTCCTCTTTATTTTTTCTTTTATCATATGTAATAATCCATTGTCAAATCCAAGGTCATGAAGATTGACCCTGCGTACTTTTTTCTAAGTTTAATTTTTTTTTTTTTTTTTTGCTATTTGAGTTATGGATACATTTTGACTTAATTTTTGTACAGGGAATGGAGTAAGATTCACCTTCATTTTTTTTTTTTTTTGCTTGTGAATATACACCTGTCCCAATAAGATATAGTGATGAGATTATTCTTTGTCAATTGAATGGTCTCTGTACCTAGTTGAAAATCAATTGGCCATAAATGCTTAAATTCATTTCTGGTCCATCAGTGCTAATTCACTGGTCCATATATCTGTCATTATGCCAATACCACTGTGCTATTTTTACAAAAAAAGAACACAGAACATTTTATCTAGTCTCTTAAAATGCACAGTATTGTATTGTTACCTGCCTGCACATTGTTGTACAGCACATGTGTAGAATGCTTTAATCTTGTCTGGCCAGAATTCTGTATCATTGAATAGAAACAACCCCACTTCCCTCAGCTCCTAGCACCTGGAAGCCACCACTCTAATCTTCACTTCCACAAGTGTGTCTACCTCTCATATCTCCTAAAAATAGAATCATCTAGTATTTTTCCTTTAGTGACAGGCTTATTTCACTTAGCATAATGTCTTCAAGGTCCATCCATATTTTGGCCTAGCACAGGATTTCCTTCTTTCTAAAGGCTGAACAAATATTGCATTTATTCCTTTACTATAAATTCTTTTTCCATTCACTTCTCAATGGGAGTTAGTTTGATTTCACCTCTCAGCTGTTGTGGATAAGGCTGCAGTGAACACGGGAAGGGAAATATTTCCTTGACAGTCTGTTTTACACTCTTCTGGATGAGTACCCAGAAGTAGCATTGCTGGATAATCCCAGCAATGTTTTCGTTAGTTTTACAGTGAATTTTGAAATCAGCAAGTGTGAATCTTCCAATTTGTCTTCATCATTTTCAAGAGTATTCTGTTTAGGTGCCTTACAATTCCATATGAACTTGAAGAGCAGCTTTTCCATTCCTTCAAGGGCAAATTGTTAGAATTTTTTTTTTTTTTTTTTTTTTGTGGTGCCGGGGATCGAACTCAGGCCCTTGTGCTTGCAAGGGCACAAGCTCTAATCACTGAGCTAAATCCCCAGCCAAATTGTTAGAATTTTGATACTGTAATTAATCTATAAAATTCTTTGAGCAGTATTGCTTTAAACCATATTAAGTCTTCTAATCTCTGGAAATGAAATGTATATGCCATTTATTTGGGTCTGTTATTATTTTCAACAATATTTTATAATGTCAGTATAAAATGTTTCACTTCCTTGGTGAAATTATTCCTAGATATTTTATTATTTATAATTCTAATGAAATGGTTTTCTTAATTTCCATTTCAGATTGTTAATTACTAGGATGTGAAGACACCACGATTTGTGTGTGCTGATATTGTATCCTGAAATTTTGCTGAATTAATTTATTAGCTCTAGTAGTTTCTTCTTTTCTTTTCTTTGTTCTTTTTCTTTTTTATTTTTGGTGGATGATTTGAGATTTCATCTGTGAACAGAAATAATTTTAACTCTTCCTTTGCAATTTGGATAGTTTCTAATTCTTTTTTCTTGGTTAATAGCTATGGCTAGAATTTTCAGTGCAATATTAACAGCAGTGGTGAGAGCAAATCTCCTCATTTTGTCCTGAGTTTAGGGAGAAATCTTACAGTTGTTCACCACTGAGTATGTTAGCTTTGGGTTTTTATAAATGTCCTATATCATGTTTAGAAATTACCTTTTTATTCCTAGTTTTCTGTATTTTTATCATGAAAATGTATTTGATTTCACCAAATGCTTTTTCTGTATAATTGAAATGATCCTGTGTTCTCCCTGTTCTATTAATATGATGTATTCTATTCATTGGTTGTCATATTTTAAGCCATCCTTGCTTTCTTGAGACAGATCCCAATTGGTTATCTCTTTCAATTTAAAATTAAATTCCTTTTTCTACTATTTTGTTGAGAGGTCTTTTAGTCAACATGTACAGATCTGTAGTTTTTTCTCCTTATTATGTCTTTCTGTAGTTTTGGCATCAGGTGCTTGCTGTTGGCCTCTTAGAATGAGTGTGGAAGCGTTCCCTCATTGTCTTAGTCAGTTTTCCATCTCCAGGACAAAATACCTGATACCTGAAACTTGAAGGAGGAGTGTTTATCTTGCTTCACAGTTCAGCCCATGGTCGATGGCTCTAGGAAATGGCCCGGCACAGGGGTGGTGCTCAGCCGGAAGAGGCCAGGAAGCCGCGAGAAGGGCAGGGCCGGGTCATGCACAGAGTTGCCTGCCTCTTCCAAGCAGATGAGATTTAATCCACTCGAGAGTATAGTGCCAGGATTGTCTAAGCACCTTTTAAAACCTCCACTTCTGAACACAAAGAGACTTTTAGGGGACATTTTAGGGTGTTTTGTTTTGTTTTGTTTTGTTTTTGGTGCTGGTTATGGAGCTCAGGGCCTTGTGCTTGCAAGGCAAGCACTCTAACCACTGAGTTAAAAACCCAGCCCTACATTTTAGATTTAAACCATAACACTCATCTTCTATTTTCTGGAATTAAGAAGGACTTTGGCAAATTCTTTTTAAATGTTTGGTAGAATTTACCAATGAAGTCATTTGGGCCTGATGTTTTCCTTTGTTTTAGGAGGTTTTTTAAATTACCGATACAATCTATTTATATTGAGTTTATTACATTTCTTGTTACTTCACGATCGATCTTGGTATGTTGTGTTTCTAGGAATTTATTCTCTTCATCAAGGTCATCTAAATCTTAGTGTGCTGTGTTACTATGAACTGGCTTGTTTAAAACGACAGAAATTAATTATTTTGTATTCAGATACCCAGAAATCTGAGGTCAGCATATCAGGAGGTCAGAAGTCATGAATCTGAGTGTTTTCTCCTGGCCACTCAGAGCGGGGTCTGTCTCGCATCTCTCCCAGCTTCTTGTGAGGCGGTGGCCAGCACTCCGTGTTCCTGGCTGATCGGTGCATCACTTCAGTCCCTTCCTCCATCTTCACACCCCTTCTCTCTGTCTCCATGTGTCCTTTCTGTTTCTTATAAGGACACTCTTGCTGGATGTGGGGACCCTAATCAAGCATGATTTTATCTTGATCCTTCATTTACTTCCACCATAAACCTATTTTCAAATAAAGTCAGATTTGGGGGTTCTTGGTGTATGTGCATTTTGAAAACATGCTTTTCTACCGACTACTGCGTACAGTTGTTCACAGTAGTTTTATATAGTCTTAACCTTGATAGTAATGTCCTTACTTTCGTTTCTGATTTTAATCACTCGTTTCTTCTCTCTTTTTTGTTACTCAGTCTTGCTAAAGGTTCATCAATTTTCTTGAATCAAAAGTTAGTTTCATTGACTTCGGTTTTTCTGTTTGATATATTTATTATTACTTGCTATTTTTTTTCCTTTGGCTAGCTTTTGATTTAGTTTTCTCTTCTTTTTCTAGTTCCACAGTGTATAATGTTAGTTTATTGATTTGAGATCTTTCTTCCCCTTTAATGTAGGCATTTATTGTTATGTATTTTGTCATGTTGTGTTTTCATTTTCATTCATCTAAGTAATTTCTAATTTCTCCAGTGATTTCTTTTTCAACCTATTCATTGTATAAAAATGTATGGTTTAATTTCCACATATCTGTACATGTTACAATTTTCTTTCCATTAGTAATTCCTAGATTCAATTCCATTCTGGTTAGAGAAAATACTCTGTATGACTGCAGTAAATTTTTTAAGACTCGTGCTTTAGCAATGCTTCTGAACGTAATTTTAGTAGTCTCTTTCTTGGTTTAACACTCTCCTGGTTGCCCTGTTGGGGTTTTTTGTTTGTTTAATTATATTCCAAAGTTCTCAAAAGTTCAGTCTGTCTTTTTTTTGTAGCTTAGCAATTTCTTCAGTGGGGAGACCAATTCTCGGGACCCCACTCCCTCCTCTGCCATTTCTGTTATGTTTCTTGTCTTCTGTGAATAGCCTACAGACATCTATTACATGGCTACCTTCAGGAGCCCTCCTGTCAATCCCTATTTTCCAGTTCTAAGCTAAGTGTTCTTTCCTGGGTTCACTTTACACTGCATCCTTCCAAGAAGAATACAAATTTAAATTCCCATGGATTTACTAAAGCTTATTTACCAGATGAAGAATAGAACTAAAATGACTGATACGAGCACTACCTTGAATGTAATCGAATCATACTTAAGGGCTTCAGGAAACACTTCAGTTTGTGGTGGAATATGCTAACATCATGAATAGAATTATCTCATCACTTACAATGAATGACCTCAGAAAGTGGAGGTTGGCATCAACTCCTGCTTAAAAACACATTTAGAATTTATTCTAGCTATGTAATTCACTAACGTTAATTTTGTATCGGTCAGTGCTTACTAGAGAAACAGATTTAATGCAAGGTGTACAAATCTATAAGAATTTATAAGATAGGCTTAACAATGGCCACCCAGAGTCAGACGTGGAAGCGTGCAAAGGTCCCTCTACATGCTGGAGATCTGAAGGACCCAGCTGAAAGCCTGCAGCTCACTGTAGTGTCCTGTGTGAGTCCGTATCAGGAGCTCCAAGGGTCTGTGATGGGAGGCTGAAACGTTCGTGCTGGAAGCCAGGAGACAATGTCAAAGCTGAAGATAAAGACTGGAGCTCCTCTGAAGAAACAGAAGGAGCCTTCCTTCGTCCTGTCCCTTTTATATCATCCTGGAGATAATATTCCTTAGGGTGGGTCTTCCACACTCAGAACTATTTTGTTTATCCTTTGAGCACAAAATGCAGATGTGTTTATTTTGGTTGTATGGGTTCCATAGAAGCAAGCATGTCTAACTATATGTCCATTGTCCATACATAATGATTTATAACTTTGATGTTTTCTCGCTTATTTAATATTTGAAGAGCATCTTATTTTAAATTGGCTACTATCTGGGATTGCTAATGCAAGCACCAATACATGAATATTGGTCCAGATACAGAAATCTTAAATGTATTAGAGACCTGAAATAAATTGCTTTTTACAAGGTTAAGGATATGCTCTGCTTCAATTCACATTTATAAAACATAAGAATGACTTGCTATAATATTTTGACATACATGGCTAGCCAGGTAGATAAGTCTTTGTCCTCTCGCCCAATGCAGCTTTATTGTATCCATTTCATAGTTCTTAAAATATTCCAGTGTTTCACATTTTAACCTTTAGAAGGTAAACTACATCAATAAAACCATGATGTTTCAAACTAAGAATTCAAATACTTTGTCTTATTTGCAGTTATTCTATAAGAATGCTGGTTATAATATTAGCTATAATATAATTTATGCCACTCGTTAGATAAAAGCAAGATCAGAAGAAGCTATAATAGAAGTATACCCAAGATGCAAGGAGTTAATACTGAAATCGTACATGTCTGAATCACAAACTTTGGTCTTTCTTTCCAAGACTGGGATAATGGAATAAGGACTATGGGCTATTTTCATTTTTCCCTCTACTATGGTAAATTCTTGACAAAAGATTATTAATGGTGATATCAGGCAAAAGTTAAGCGTGAACTCGAGTAAGTATACAATAAAATGTCACCATCCTGAACTTATTATTTTAGTACCTAAGTTTACTTCACAGTCTACTTTCAATACCCAGGAAGCTACAGATGTATTTTTCAAACATAAACAAAAATTCACGTTACCAACTGGAACAATTTTAACATTTTACTCCTCAAAACTGTTTCTGTTCTTTATCGTTGCTAAAAAAAAAAATGCAATTTTCTTCAGTAGGAAATTTTTTACTAATAGTCCACGAAATTTACCAATTTGTGGCTCCATATGTTTGAGATTCTTCTTTTTAAAATTTTAAGTGTGACATTTAGAACTCTTTTTTAATGTTGTTTTTTCTAAATATACAGACATATACCAGACTTATTTTTAAAAATTTTCATATTGTCCAGAGACCTGCCGGTGAATGATTTAGGATCCAGATGTTCAATAGTTTACATTCAAGCCAGAATGGTGGTAGAATATTATTTAGAGGAAACACACAATAAAATTAAAAGTGAATATCTACTAGAACGAGTAAAATAAAAAACTAGCAATAATTCAAATACTGACAGGGATGTAGAAAAAATTCTTATCTCTCACACAATTACTAATGGAAATGTAAAACACTGCAGATGTTCTGGAAAGTACTTGGCAATTCTTACAAAACTAGACATGTACTAGCCCTATGATCCATTATTTATACTATTGAATACTTATTCTAGAGGAATGGAAACTTGCATTTATGCAAAGAATGTGTTCATGAATGCTCCTAGCAGCTTTATTCCTAGTAGTAAAATATAACAAACAACCCAGTTACCCTTCAGTGGGTGAATAGTTGAACAAACTCCGTGCATCCAAACAACGAAATACTGTTCAGTTATAAAAAGAGTAATATACTAATGCCCAAGTGGACCTCAAGGGCATTGTGTTTGGTAGGGGAAAAAAAAAAGAAAGAAATTAAGCTGAAAAGGTTACAAACTGTGTGATTCCATTAAGATTCTATTTTCAAATCCTTCTTAAAAACGACAAAATTATACAGATAAGAAATAGATTGGTGGCTTCCAGCTGACAGGAACAGGAGATGAGGCATAAGTAGCACAAGAGAATCCTTTCGGTGATAGAATGTTTCTGTATGTTGATCGTGATAGTCACACAAATCTGTACAGGGCATAAAATTGCACAAAACTGTGCAGACCTGCACACATACATATGAATGCAGATATAAAAAGTCAGGAAGACTTAACAAGGTCTATGGTTTGGATAACTGCAGTGTAATAATGCCAGTTTCCATGTCTTGATATTATACTCCAGCTATGTAAGATGTCACCCTTTAGAGACTGTGGGCGGGGGGTAGCATGACTCCATTACGTCTTCAGCTTTGTGTTGGTCTGTATCAATTTTAAAATAAAAAGAGTTTTAAAGAGTATAGCCCTTTACGTAATTGGTATTTAAAATAATTTTCTATTCAGAGGATTGGTCCTAAAAGTTTTCAGTTTGAAGTGAAGATTTTTTTTTTAATTTTCATTTGGGCATGAAGTGGGTAAGCTCATAAAATGTGATGCATTGTTTTGAATCTGGTGCCCCACGCTTTATTTTCTTTTTATAATACCCTTTGTTGGACCAAAAAGGATGTCATTTCCGAAAGTGCTTGGAGACCCACATTTAACTTCAACAACATTGTTCTTTTAGGTTATTGAGGCTGTTCAATTTTCTCTGTTGGTTACTACCCTGAGTTGGAAACTCTTCTAAAATGTCAGACTGAGAAAATTGTACTGGTTCCAATACAGGTTTGTTTTTTTTTTTAAGGCAAAGCATTGAAATTAATGCAATCAATAGCATTTGACAGCAAAATTTAAAGGCAACAATTGAATGCTAAGATGTGTAAAACTATCTTGTTCTTTTTTGAATCTCTGAATATCAGTATGGCCAAGAAATTGGGAAACATAATAGAAAGGTTGATTCAAAAAGCACTTGAATACCTAAGTCATAATCATAATACTTTATAGATGTGTATGTTGTGTGGAGTGGTTTTAACAATGGATGAGATAATCGAGGTGTCCAAAGTGTCTCAAGTTTGCATCTCCAGTGTTGACAAGTGCTCCAAGTTTTATACTGAGACACTGAGTATGAAGAAGCAAGACATTACATGTGACCACTGGTGAGAAAATGAAAAACCCAATAGTCAAAAGATGAGATAGTTCAGTCAACTTGAGTGAAAATAGAGTGAGTTCCGGGTGAATGCACTGGAACCAGTCAGAAATTGCAATGTTACGAAAAACAAAACGTAAAACAAAATCTTACAAAGAAACGGTTGTCAGACTGCAAATAAGAAATGCTAAGTAAGAATATTTAAGAATTTGAAAGTGTACATTTATACTGT
Organism: Hystrix cristata; assembly: GCA_004026905.1. Taxonomy (NCBI): domain Eukaryota; kingdom Metazoa; phylum Chordata; class Mammalia; order Rodentia; family Hystricidae; genus Hystrix; species Hystrix cristata. The sequence continues at coordinate 360 of PVJO010018155.1, read as the reverse complement.
ATGTGTAACACAGAATGATAGTCTCTGACTTGGGGGGGGTGTGCATGGCTTGGGATATATGTGGATAAAAGAAAATTTTAAAACAATTCTGCTTACATGAAATACCCAGTCTGGAGAAGGTGATATGATAGCATTAATATTTTCTCAAAAATAAATAAATGAATACATAAAGCCACCAGACTCCTCATCTCTCTTCCTTTTTTGTTTCTATTTTGTTGTCAGAACATTTTTAGAATGAATGAATACTATGCCATTCTCTACATATCTTTATAAATGCCAATTATATTTTACATCAGTTCTTTGACTTAGAATACTTAATACACTAACTTCTATCCTTGATTGTGTTGATTCCATTTTATT
>PVJO010018154.1:0-37447 GCA_004026905.1 Hystrix cristata | reverse complement strand
TGAAATCATCAGTTTAGGCTGGAGCTATACTCTGTGTCAGTGTACAGTGTTTACCTAGAATGCATGAGGCCCCGGGTTCAGTTCCTAGCATCACACACACACACACACACACACACACACACACACACACACACGCACACACACGCACGCACACACACACACACAGATTTATATATGATTGTTTTGTCTAATCACATTTTGCTGCATACACGATAGCACAAACTAGAAAGAGAACTTTACTTAAGCAGACTTGGGGCGTTGTCAGGTGAAAATATTGGGGGTGAAAAATCTTGTCAAATAAAATTTAAAGCTGCCTGTTAGGCAGTAATTGAACTGTTCATTACACTAGGAAATCAGAAGAGTTCAAAATGTAATATAAGTTCAAGAGAGAGGTAGGGACAGTGTAAAAGATGTCAGATCTGTGCCAAGAAATTCCTAATAGTAAAAATGTGGAGGGTTGTGTTCCTTTTGTGACTTAACTGAAAATATAAGAGGCATTCTTTAGAGAATTTCATGCCTAGGAAATTGGGGTTATTTTACCTAGATGATTTTTTGATAATGTCTAAAATTTAGTTGTTCATAAAAGTATAAGCATAGGGCAGTTAGTGGCTGAATTAAAATTGAAGGAAAAGTTCTCTGGAGAGTCGGTCAAGTAACCGGAGATCAGGGTCTTGCTAGATTCTGCTAACAAATGTTGACAGTCTGCTGGTGATCCTCCTGCTTCAGCCTCCTGAGTGCTGGGATCATGGGCAAGTGCCATCATGCCAGGCTCCAATCCTTTTAAATTTCAAATTGCTCATATCTTACAGTCAACATTAAGCTCACTAATAGTTAATATAATCAGTTTTTCATTTTCACAAACAGTAAAATTTATTCAATAACTTCTACATACATTATTTTTCAGGACGAAGTCTTATGAAGGCTATCTTAAGTACAGTATCCATTTGATTTATTTTTCTGTCTTTTCTGTAAAATCAAATAATATTTTAATTCAGTGACTGTAACACAGAAAGGTACATTTCTTCCTTAAAAGTCAGATATTAAATATTTAGTCTTTAAAGGGTACCTATGATTTTTGGTATATATTCTTTCTTCTTTTTCTCCTCTTATCCTTTTCCTGCTCTTCTTTCTTTTCCTCTTCTTGCTTTATAGTCCTTAAACATGCAAAAATCATTCCCTTTTTTCTTTCTTTTTTTGTTTCTGTTTGTGATACATAAGAATTACACTCATTTTGGGGAATTAGTACATACACATATTTCCTCTTTTCACTCTTACACATCTCTGCATTCCAGAACCATACAAAACAGACACTGGACTGCATTTGGACATATATGGTCCTTTACACAAGTTTAGCTTAGAGTAGTGCTGAAGTACACAGTAGATAAAGTCATCTGAAAGTCTAATGTTTTTTTCTCTTGTTTTATGGAATTCATTGCTCCTGTACTTGGCTTTTGAAAGGTACAAAATTGGATGCTATTAATTGTCCACTTAAAATTTTTTTGCTGAGTATTGTGACAATATTTTATTTGCTTCCTAAGTTTAGACTCAGGATTTCTCACATTTAAGCATTGAAGACTTATGATCAACTTGCTAGAACCTATAAGAGATAATGAGCACTTTACTAGCATGTCTATAATTTCTTGTTCTACAATTCAGTATCTGGCCATCCTGTTCAACTCCTGATGTTTCTTAGTATTTCCTTTATTTTAATACTTTTAAAAATATGTCTCCAAATTTATTCAAGTGCAAAACTAGATGGATTCTGGTAGTATCAGAGCACTTCTGGTTATAATTAAAACATCATTTATTCATTTTAATATTGATTTACATACTGTGGTTATTTGCATCAACATTACTTTCATTTTTTCACAAACCTTAATTCACACAATATAATATGCAGTCTTTTGAAATTTAAATATTTGCTAAGCAAGCATATTTTTAAAAAATTTTATTGCTTTTTTTATTTCTTGTTCTGGTCATGCTTTGTCAATGAACTGCACTCTCAGTCGGCAAGGTTACTTTTCATGTGCTTTAATTTCCTCATGAGAAAGAAGCAAATATAATGAAATATCTCTAAGTTTTTGTCTTTAAATTTTTTCTTCACTATATTTTCTCAATTAAAAGATGTTTAGCCATGACAATTGGGTTTCATCATTGGTCAATTGTTTTTTCAATACTAAGGCAATCCAAGAACATTTAGCCTTTTAATGCCAGCAATCCTTTGAGAATCTAATGAAATCTTAAATCTCTCAAAAAAAAAGCTATGTAAAGATTTATACCAAAAACAGCTTAGAACACAAATTCGTCAGTTTTTCTGGTACCTATAAATTATGTCCACGTTCTTGTTAGGGTCGAGAGACAATTTTAATAATAGCTTTCCTTAAGATTATATGCTGTATGATCAACAAATATGGTAAAGTGGTTAAGAATTTAAAAAGTATTACAATAAAATACACATTGCCATTTATCTCTCTCAAAACATGCCATCTTCCTTTGGCCACACTTATCCTATTATTCTTGCTACTTTCTAAAGCAGTTATGGAAGGCCTGTCTTTTGGTGGCTGTCTTGATGTCCTGATGATTCAAAGTGTTTATAGAAATGCCTGTCAGATAAAAGTATTAGTATGCCTCATCCTCTTGATTCCTCGAATCTGGTATGCTGTTACTTCTGGCTCCTCCTCAAAGTCTAAATGTACAGGAAAGGTAAATGCTTTAGATCACTTCAAGACATTGAGGCAAACAGGACTGCACAACTAAAGGCATTCGTGAAGGAGAACTTCTAGAGCTGCTTCAGAAAGTGACAAGAACGATGGGATAATTGTATTCTAAGCAAAGAGGAGTATTTTGAGAGGGGCATTAATGGCAATGTGTCTTCATTCTAGCACATTTTAAAATTTATAAATATTTCCTATATTTTGTGATCACACCTTGCATCTCTAAAACACTTCGCAATCTATTCTGATAATTTGGTTTCCATTGAATCCCTGTCTCAGTTTTAGCAAGCCTCTGTCTCTACATAACTTTAATTAGTGATGCGTGAAGCTTGGATTTATTTTGAAGCTCATGGTCCTTATTTCATCAAATAATTCACCAATACATTAAATTTTTTTAAAAATTCCTTCCAGATACTATACAGTTCTTATTTTGTTACCAAGACTGGACAGTCTTCATAGTCCAATTTCATTATTACCACTCATAGTTTGCCAAAGATTGCAAAATGAGATACTAAAAACTTAACACATCACAATCTATTGTAGTTATTAGGCAAATATCATCGGTATCCATTCTAGTGCTTGGAAAATCTCATTTCCTTTGCTACATTTTATTTATTTATTTATTTATTTTTATATTCATTTTAACACACTAGCTGTTTATAAGTGTTTCTGGTCCTCTGAGAGATTTCCATACTTAGTAAGTTATTGGTTATTAGGAATGAAGGCATAAACAAGGTACATATAGACTTATTCCTATCATATGTACATTCTTACAGACTTGTTCCCATCATGTGTACATGTAGGGAGTGTGGTGAGGACAAGAAAACTATTCATAGGAAAATCGTCCTCATGAGAAAAGATAGAGTAATTGCTCAACTTATTTATTTATTAAGATTTAGCATGTGCCAAGTATTTTTCTATGTGTTACAGATCTAGCAGTATACTGCATAAACAAAAATGCTTTCCCTGATTGGAACATATGTTCAAGTAATATATAAGCAGGACAAGATGGATCTCCAAGTAAAGCAATGCTTTGTTGTAGGTGAAAATAAGACTGGATTCTGGTAATAAATAATACCAGTCATGGGAGACTGGACAAGGACAGACTGTTCCAAGGCAAAGGAAAAACACTTAGCACAGTTATGACCTTGCAAATTGATGAGATTCTGTGTGCCCAAGGTACTGAAGACAAAAAGAAGGATTTAATTTTTTGTTTCTGTTTTCATTTGTACTGGGGATGGAACCCAAGACCTTCACACTGACCTATATCCCCAGCTTTCCCTAAGATGAAATAAATGGTAAGAGGAAGCAGGAAGAAAACCTTTACATAGGGCCTTGTAAAGCAGAGCTTAGAATGGATTTTATTCTAAGTGAATAACAGTTGTTTTGGAAGATCCAAACAGCTAGTCACTTTTTTATAATTTAAAAACATGACTCTAGCTGCTCTGTGTAGAGCAGAAATAATTGGTATCTGTGCATACTTTATTCATTTCTAAATGAGAATACTAGTAGCACTTATTCAAGATTTTTTTTTACAAAAAATGGTTTCATGTGTAAGATAGTGTCCTAATTATTGCATCACACAATGCTAGTTGTTATATAGCTTACCTGTTAACTAAGTGTGGGGAACCTAGTAAGAGATGCGATTACCTGGGAAGCTTGCATTCGCTCATGTTCCTTTGCATTAGTGTAGAAGTAGTGGGTATGGAAGTAAGCAATGATTTGAAATGAGAATTTTGTAGAGTGGGATTAACAGGGTTTAACTGAGGTTTTTGGTTTTGTTTTTTATTTGTGCTGGGGGTTGAACACATGCCCTTCACACTGACCTATGTCCCCAGCCTTTTATTTTTAAAACAGGGTCTAAATCCCTAAATTACCTGGGCGTGGCTTGAGTTTTCAAACCTCCTTCAATAGCCTTCCAGAGTGCTAGAATTACAAGCCTGCGCCACCACACCCAGCTTTAACTGAGTGTTTTACAGCAGAGTCATGGAGGGAATTCAATTTCAAGAACTACTTAAAGTTTCTTTTTCTTTTACTCAGGGTACAGTGTACATATGCTGGAAGTATTTATAAGTTGTGGCATACCACAGAGAAGACTTTGGTGTGATGGAAGGTAAACACAAAGAAAAAACTCTACCCTAGTATATTAATTTTCAGACCATACTAAGTTACAATGCAGAAATGCTAAATATGAAAATAAATATATCAAGTGAAATTCTATCCAGAAAAAAAGAATGGTCAGGAGAAAGTTTTAGGGTATGAAGCCAAGCACAGAAGAAAATACAAATGAAGCAGACTGTGAAGCAGGTGGCTGGTGATGTAGGGGTCAAATCAGGGGCTGGCCATGTGCTCCAGAAGGGCAACGTGGTCAGGTGCATTTAGTGTAAGTGGAGAAGTCCAGAAACAGTTAGATTTGGTAAAAGAAGCCACTCATGACCTTTGCAGAATGGTCTCAAACTTGGGCAAGAAAACCTTGATTGAAGTTGAGTTGAAACTGTTTTTTCAACTGCCCCTTTCCCCCTCCCTTTATTCTGCTTCATATGTCAAGTGTATTTGACACTGTTAATGACCTGACATACTTTTAAATAAAATTTTTGTCCTTACTCTAGCAATTTTCTTGCTAATTTCTGTTGAATTGTCTTAATTACTTGTCCTATAGCCTATAAGTATTCTTATTCCAATTTTCAAGGTAGTTTGCTTTCAAAACAACCCTGAGAGCCATGATTCTAATGTCTTGCATAAATGGTCTGTATTGACATTAATATCTTCAGTCTCCTTAAAGATATTACATTTGTAGAGAATTTTATGGTTTAAAAAAATGGCTTTCCCACTTGGGGTTTTTTAAAGTAACCCAGAAAATTGTTTCCCAAAATATTTTCATTCGCACTAAATTGAAACTTGTTTAAAATCCCAAAATCCTGGCTTGAAAATGGAACAAAATCCATTTTGCCTTTGAAGTACTTTGTAGCACTGGATCATCCTTTGGGGATTCTGAAATCTAAAACCCTTTCTTGTGTGTTCATGATCTAAGGCCACCTGCCCTTTCTTCCCTGTGAATCTTGACTCCACCTTTAGTACTGGCCTTTTGCTCATCTTACAAGCAGATCATGTGGTTTCTAGACCTAGAGAATGTGCACCAAAGTTCTTCCACTAATGCTGTATCCTAAACTTTCTGGATTCCTCAGGCCACCATTATTTTTAATCGCATATATCCATTATATCCACTACCTTACTTGTGTCATGATGCTGTGTTAGAACTGTATGAAACATAGCAGTCCTTTGAAAACCTAAACATGGGCATGATTTCAGTCAGCCCTGAGGCTATACATGTTACATGTGTGATATCCTTGGGTCCAGATAATTACAACTACTGATTCAAAGCTTTCTTACTCTTCCTTTTCAGATTTGATACGATTCTCTTTAATAGGAATCCAGGATTTAAAATAAAAATGTTTTAAAAACGTTGGTAAAAATTATTAACGTGATTAGATTGACAGGTTTTCTAATCAGAAATTCTGATTCAGTGGGTCCAAAGTGGACCTTCAAATGTGTATTCTATAAAAGATTAATAACAAGAAATGGGAGCATAGACCTTTCTCAGTTGGGAAGGGGATAAAGAAGTGAAGGGAACAGGGAAAGAAGGGAGAGAAAGAAGATGAAAAAAAAAAAGAATTAAAATGTTAATGTGCATGTACCAACTCCACACAAGGAATGTAAACATTATGTACTACAAACATGTACTAATAAAAAAGGTGCATTTTAATGAATTCTGTAGAATAATTTGATACATACTGTCTAAAGATCAAATTTTGATAAATAAGAATGTGTATTTTAAAGAGTTCTCTGGAATAATTTGATATATACTTTCTAAGTACCAAACTTTGATAAATACTACCTGAAAGGATACCAAAATATTGTACAGTCTGTGACTAACGATGGTTTCACTTGTGATTTTTTGACTGTAAAATAGTAGGAAAGCAACAGACAGTCAATATAATCCATATTTTGAATTTTGATCTTTTCCTGAGCTAGCAGTATGTGGTAAAATAATCTTTCATGATGCTGGGCAGCAACAGTGAGCTCCAGGTCCAAGTCAGCCACCCTGTGATGAGAGTAAATAACCAATATTTCATAATATATTGTGATGCTATGCTATGATTTTGGTAGGTTTGGTATATTAGATACATTTTTGGCTGATGAGATTTTCAACTTGTGATGAGTTGAAAATCATCAGGTCTAACCCTATTCTAAGTAGAAAAAATGTGTACATTATTTTCTCTGGGGCAATTTAATTAAATCTTAAAAAACATCAAGGCATTTCAATCTTTCTGGGAGCAAAGGAGCATTTTATGATTCATAGGGAAGTCACTCTTACAGGAGCAAGCAGAAAGACTCTTTTTTTTTATTATCAGTGATTAAATAAGTACTGAAGATAATACTCAGAAGAACCCCTTTTTACAAAGATAAGCATATTGATTTGTTACTAACATGGCCCACTATGACATTAAAATGAAGTTGAATAAGTCCAAAAGATCACCCATTAGGACCAGGATCTACTCTTGCCTCTAACATTCATTCCCAATGCCCAAGGAGGGTCTGCAAGTCTGCATTCACCTCTCACTGACCTATCAAGAGCATAATGCTTACTCTGCATGTCTTGTCTTGGTTCAAACTCCTCTCCTCTCCCTTCTGTGCTTCCCTGTGGAATTTTACTTCTTAAGCAGTATCTCTCTTATCAACTTGCTTGTTGGAAGTTCTCTCTTTCTTTATGTTACCTGAGTCTTGGGTCTTTTTGAGGATTCTAATCCCCTTAAGTGGATTTTTTGTCGTTTCAAATACCGGGTACTTCAAGGTCTAGAGCTGAAGTTGCTAATGAGTTCTACTTCTAGTTGCTATTCTAGGCCTTCAGTTTCCTAACTTTATTTTGGAAACTTTTTTGCATTGAGGCTCATGGTCACCAGCACCTAACATTTGGGGTATTTCTCAATTCACCACATTCTAGACTTTTTAAAATATTCATTCTCCAAAAGTGCTATTACTGGCTAATATCAATAGTGTCTCCAATTATTTCTTTGTCTTTTGGTTTTCACTTTACTTGAACTCACTGTAGCATAAGATACTGCTTTCTTACTTCATTAAATTCACTCATCTGGACCTGTCATCACAGGGTTATTTCTTATGTACTATTTCAAGTGAACCTCACTGGCAATTGACAGCCAAATTTTAAAGAGAGAGGAAAAATTCAGTCAACTTAAGTGGTTTGTTGATGTTCATAGTGCTCTCAAGGGGCACGAGAAATTTAAACTTACTACTATGTATTTCCAAGCAAGGGATCTTCACCACTACATTTTATAGTCCCTTTGATTTTGAGAAGGTTGTAGTTCAGTATTAAATGGACAGTCTTTGAGCAGCTAGGACATAACATAATAATTCTGCAAACTGACAAATGGCATTTGGATGTTGAAAACAGTTACCATTTTAGAAGATAAATTCACTCAGCTCTTCCATTCTGTCAACACTGATCCTCAGGCGAGACTCTTTTGTACCGAACTTTCAGAGTAGAGGAGTGAAATAATTATTTTTGAGAAAGGAATAAATAAACAATTAATAGGTACCAATAGGTAGGGACTAAAAATAATTTTCCCTTTGTGAAGCTTAACTTGTGGCAGAGTCTCTTCCCTTTAAGTGTGTCACCTTCTCTGTGTTATTTCTTGATGTCCTCATAGTGAGCCATGTGGTCTTATGCTTAATCCCTGCTCACAAAAAAAAAGAAGACAGATTTTTGTAGTTTATGTTAGTTCTAGAAAATATGAACTTGAATTTTATAACTACTACATTCAAAATTATTGTGTAATAAAGAAATTTGGCTCCATACAATATTTCTAATCATACAAGCAGTTTTAAAATGTAGATGTATTGAATCACAAGCCTCTTAAAAACACAACCAATATAGTTTGCCTTTTTAATTTCCAAATATTCAAATTATGTTGCTTCCTTGCCACAAAAAATATTAATTAAGTCAATTAGAAACAGATATTTGGCCCTATGCTGAGTGGAAACTTACCTAATAGTAACTTACTTATTGCCCTTGTGAATACAACTCTCTAATATACCACCAGGGAGTAAATTCAACTTTGTGATAATTTAAATTATTAGGTATTTAAAAATAAAACCTCAGCTAGAATTGCACTTTTAATACAAACAACATTCCATTTTGTGTCAGCTCCCTAAGGAGAGTTACTCTTTCTTTCTTGGATGTACTTTTTCTATTTACACAATTGATATACAGAGAAAGAATTTTACATCATGGTTACAGTAGTGTCACAAAGGGAAGGTTGATATGCATCTATGTAAAAATGAGATGAGAGGTGTATGACTTCACAGTGAAAAGACTGGAGCTCTGAGATGCTTCTGAATGAAGTATAATTCAGTATTTCCTTTCTTATTTAGACTAACGACAGCTTAGAAGGATTCCTGCAAGAAGGCAGGGGCAAAGAGATATTTATCAGCAAGATAAGAGTCCATTCAAATTAGTGACTTACTTTTTTATGTTTTTACTGTAGAAATTCAGTCAAGTGTAGAAATTCAGTCAAGGTCTAGTGATGGAGCCAACATAGAATGATAGGAAATTTGTATTTCCTTTGAGGTTCCTCATTTTTTATATAAACACTAAGATAAAACAATTTCTGTAAGAAAAGAAAATTGACTTTTTCCTTAATTCAATATCAAAAATAGCTTCATCACAAAACATACTCTGGCCTGTGCACTTTGACACCAATTGCAAACCCTTGTAAGCAACGTATTTTTTATCTTTTAATCTTTGAATTTATTACTAATAAAGGTACTCTCTTTTCTGTAAACCTGCTTGTAAACATGCCTTTGTTGGGTATTAATTTTCTTTTTCTTTATCTGTAATGGAACATAAAGCACTACATACACATGAGTCACTTGTATTATTATTTATGGTCATCTGATTATTCTTTATATTTTATGCAACATTAAAAAGAAAACCTACAAACCAAGACAAATAAAAAATTCAACGAGTATCTTCCTAATGTTTCAGGGAAAATGAAAATGAATTTATAGGAGGAGAAAATAATAAATTAGTATTATATTTTTAAAATTTACAACTATCCACCTAGGCTGAGCTCTACATTTTATGTAAGCTTTTGCTTATACATTTTGTTGAATCCCTGTATATATCCTGTGAGGTAAAGAAAGAAAGAATTAGCACTGCCATTTCCATGGATGCAATACAGCTTAGAGGTGTTGGGATGAGTGGCTCAAGGTTGCACCAATGGTACCTTGTAAACAGCCTTGGCCTTCTGATACCAAGATGAAGTTTTCTCCTTATTAACCCCAGCTGCTAGATCATCATCTACATTTGGGACAATAATTGGAAATAATTCATGTTTCTCAACTTTTAAAACCAAACAGTAATATACACATTTACCCTTCCTTGGAGTATTTTTGGATTAAATAATTTTGAACACACAGGTAACCTAAAAATATGATAATAGGTATTGATGGTTGGCTTTCATTCTTGCCACAGGTGGCAGACTGGCAGATGTGTATAAGTCTTGATGAGACTGATTTATTAAATTATAATGGCAGTCAGTGCACCTTGATATATTTTGACTAGTTTTGTACTTATTTGTACTTATGGCAGCTCTAAATTGACTTGGGATAGTTTAAACTACTGTTTCTGTGACTGATAATGGTACATTATAATTTCATAGGAATGATGAAAATATTAATAATCCCCAAATCATGGTGATTGATTCAACAACACTCTCCTAGGAGTCCCACAGAGTCCTTACCCAAGAGATTTTAATGACCTTGCCTTCATTCAATAAGAAATTTCTTTAAGTACTTCAAGAAAATGAAGATTTTTTTTTTATTATATTCAGTAGGCTACAACGAACCAAATATTTTTCACCCATGAGTGTTAGAAGATACAAATTCAGTGATGGAATTTTTATGATCACTGAGCATACAGGCATTAAAAGATGAAAAAAATGTGTTAACTCCCAATAAACAGACAATTTAGTTATCAACAGTGAATGGGGTTAAAAAAAAAAACAGTGACTGGGGGATGGTTGTGGTGTGATCTTGCATTTTTGTTGAGCTCAGGTTTTTTTAGAGATAATGACATTGACAACAAAAGAGAAATTCTTTGTACTGACACATTATTTTGATTAAATGGTATTGTAATAGTAGGTGAATTATTTTTTTAAAAATCTGTTGCTTGTTATATATAACATATTGTAATTCTTTTTTCCCTCACTTTCCTACCTCTCTCTCCTTCTTTCCCTCCATCTCTTTTCTGACTTTTTATAGTTTGTACCTTACAAGAATACTACCTGTCATTGTCCAGGAGTCATATTTCTAGTTGTCTTGATAAAACATTAAATGTGCCTTGTATTTTTAAGGTCTTATATGAATATAGTCTAGATAAGTGGTTCTCAAACATTAGTATCTTCCAGAATTGCCTGATGGGCTTGTTTGTTTGTTCATTTTTGGTGGTGGGAATTGAACTTGGGGCCTTGTGCTTGTTAGGCATGTGCTCTTCCACTTGAGCTAAATCCCCAACCTCTTGATGGGCTTGTTTTAACACAGTTTGTTGCAGCCTACCCCTAGAGTTCTGATGCAGTATATCTGGAGTGAGGCCCAACAATTCACATTTCTACTACGATCCTTGATGATGTCGATGATGATGATGGTCCAACATCTACCCTTTGATAGCTACTAGAGTAATAGTAAGGAGTAGGATCTCTAGGATGAGACTGTCTAAATACAAACTTATTTTTCTCACTTAGTAGCTGGTTTATCTTCAATAAATTTCTTTTAACCTTTTTGTGGTTTTAGTTCTCTCTTCAGTACAATGGGTTTAATACTAGTACCTAATTTATAGGGCTGTTCTAGGATACTACCTGAAACAGAGTAAGCACTCAACAAAAGTTGGATATTCTAATTGTTTTTAGAGCTCCATTTGACTCTAAGCTCAGAATCCTCCCTGAATATGGGACAGATAACACCTGAAATAGTGTACTTAACTTGAGCAAGTATATGGTAAGAAAAATTTTGATGCACTAGAATGTATCTAGGGAAGGCAAAGATATTTAAAATTGCGTTATGTAAGATATAGAAGTGTTCCTGAAGAAGGTAATCCTTGTTAGTAATAACATAATTGTGTTAGAATATCCAAAGAACTATCATACAGAACATACAGAAAAGAGATACCTTATTATGTGTGTTCCAAATATTTGCGTTCACATTAAGAATATTGTATTGATTATATTATTACAAATGGATAGAGTCCACTGTGTGTTGGTAAATTCCTAATTATTTATTCTGTTGAAAAAAAAGAATGACCCTTTATTATAAAGTGTGTAGAGCTATGTCTTACATAAAAGACTGGGTTAGGGATCTTTTTAGGAACTTCCTCATTGGTCTTGGGGAATTTGCTTTTACATTTGACCCTTTGTTTTCAAGAGACAGACTATTTAAGTCTAGGTACTGATGATAAAATTAGATGTGGCACAAAATTTGGTGATTTTATTCAGTAAATTCTGCCCACCTGGTCCCACAAGAAGTAGAATCTTGATTATGTCAGTTCTGCTGTTTAAATATCAGTCTGGGATTACTGTACTGAGCTATGACAAATTAGACTGTCCATAATTTTCAATCATGCCTGATTCTACTATTGTTGTGTGTGCTGGACTGCATTATCTTAACACACCCACCTGGCTCACCACAATGCAAATCTGCAAGGAAAACAAGAAGGCTTGCTGGTGAAGAGGCTTTTTGAAATGGTTAAGAGAGAAGCAAGGAGTAGTGATTATGAAAGTGATTATTCTTAGCAAATATTATCTGTCACCAGTAACTGCTATTAAAAGTAAATTTCCCTCTGTGAGGTATCTATCTATGAATATTTGACATAAAATTCATACAGTTTATTATACATTTGCCAAATCGTGTACTCATGTTTCTGTATTTCCCTCCAGATAAAAAAGCATTTGTTAAATAACAAAATTTTCATAGATATAGGACATGGAGAGATATGAATCAATAAACCACAGAAAAAGAAACAATTTACAAGGATCCGTAGCAAAATTACTGATTTATGTGTAAGAGCATGGAGTCTAGTTGTTCTGATTTTGTGCTAGTCCTTTTATCAGTTATTGTTTGAACTTTAGTATCTTTCAATCAGCCTTGGTTTTTAATTCATATAATGGTGGATGATTATGTCTTGAGTTTGTTTATGAACTATGGGGCAAAATCTCCATGAATTATGGAAGGACATTTCTCTATGATAGGTAGATGGGGGAATCAAAAAGTATTAACATGTGTTATGTACATGTATCAACTCCCCATGATTAATGTAATCATGGTGTACTGCAAACATGTACTGATGGAATAAAAAATCCAAAAAAGATAAAATTTAATTTTTATACATTTATACAGATATATGCAGTGAAAGGCAGAATTGCTTCTAGATAAAAAAAAGAAAAACATACTTGAAAATGAATGAACTGCACTGAGCATCAGAAGAAAGAACATGCCTTTCAAAAGAGGGCTGAATAAACAAGGAAAACTCAAAAAGATTTATACTTAGGTATTTTTCAGGAATCAGAAAGTGAAATACTGTCAACATCAACTACTGTTCCCATCTTAAAGTTATGTATGCCTTGGTGGAGATGGCTTTGAATATTAAAAGCGCTTATTGTTTTAATTTAGTGTTCAGCAAGTAGTAATCTGATAAACATTATTTCTCCTGTGTTGGTCTAGTTATCTGAGAGTTCTAGTCCTTGTTATAGTTGTATTTGTCATTGTATATTGAGTCTTCTGGATTTAGCTAATGAAAGGCAACCTGAGAGGCTAATTTCCTTGTAGTGTGTTATTAAAAGATTTCTGAGCTCACAAAAGTGGGAGCCACACCCTGCATAAATTCACCAGTATGATACACCTTCCTTATGAGATCTTTTGGTAGATAGCCTGCCAGCTTCTTTTGAAAAAATTCCCCTGAATACCAACTTTACTGCCTGTAAAAGTTCGAAACATCTTCATCTACTTTGTTGTGCAGTTTTGAGAACTAGAAGCAATATAAGTAAATCAACTACAACTTAATAGATGTCTATATTAAGCCTGAATATAATTAAATATGGACTTCTGAATGTAAAGTAGGTATTCTCTATGTATTGTACTTAGGGTTTTATAGAATGAGTACTACAATGGGGGTTACAAAAACTCCTTAAAGTATGTTAACAAACAGTACACCACATTTATTTATTATATATGTCAGGCACAGTTCAGACTACCTTGCATATATGCATTCTTAATTCTCAAAGCAATCCTTTGAGTGAAGTAGGTTGTCTTAGTCTTCCCTTTAGGTAAGTGGATCATAGTAGGGTAAAATAATTCACACAAATTCCCCAGGTTAAACTAAGTCAATAATAGTTCCATGATTAAATGTTTTCCCAGAGGGTGACACAAAGACCCTGTGTTGTAAACAGTGGTATGCTAGAGGATGTGGTCGAGGTTACAGTTTGTCTTCCCAGCATCTGTCACACCAGTGTTCCATGCCAAGAAGACATCTGCATTATTGACAATGCAAAATGCCCAGTTTTACAAAAAAAAAAAAAAAAGAAAGAAAGAAAAGAAAAGAAAAAAAAGGAAATAAAAACTCTCAACTTTATAATCTCTCTTTCTCCTTAGGCATAACATTTCTCCTTTGCCATGACTAAATTCTGATCAATTATAACAAAATGTGTTACATTGAAATTCACGAATGGCACATTAATAAAGGGATAGGTAGTCAGTGAAACAATAACGTGCATATATCTAACTGTGTTTCATCCTGTTTTCCTCTTGACTTCAATGCCAATATAAAGACTGGAAGTTGAGCTGTCATTCTTGATCTTGAAGTAACCTTGAATGAAAGGTTGCTTAGTTAGTTATTCAGATAAAGAGATAATCCCAATAAAATGCAGGCTGTGTTATCAAGCGTGGACATTTTTCACCTGGATCACATTTTATTTGATATAATAAACCCTTTTGTATTTAAGCCAGTTATTTTATGATTTTTATTATAAATAATCAAACACAATCTTACCAGTTAAAAAAAAGACTGAGTGGGTGAAAATATTCTCCCACCATGTTTCTCTTAAAAATGAAGGGCAGGGAAGCAATGGTGATGATTTTCATACTCCTCCACTTAATTCAGCTTCACCTGCTTCTGTAGATATCCCTGTGTTAATGGACCTTATGTGTTTGGTAACATTTCAACAGAATTTCAAAGTAAAATCAAGCTCCTATCATATTTAAATGAAGTTACTATATAATATTCCTAAAGCGGACCACTTGAGAAAATGAAAGGGTCTCATGAATAGAGGCCTCAAATAATAACCATGCTTGCATAAATGACATACACCAAGGCTACTTTGGGCAAATCTGAGTTAAGCCACTACAGGTAAAATGATAGGGACAAAGAAGCAAAAGAGAAAGAGAAAAGATACTCTAACAGAGATAAAGATGTAGGGTAGAAAAATTAGAGAATGGCTGTTTTTTGTTGTTGTTTAGTACCTCTAATTTCTATTCCACAGTGCTGTACAGTTTCAAGAATCAGAAGTACAGTGAAGATTAGATGCGGATAATGTTGCTCACTCTGGTTGTTGTTATTATGACAATGACGATCCCAATTATGATCTGTGGAGGCGATTTGTATGAACACAAGGTTTCAAAGGGAACTGATGTAAAAATGAACCCTAAAAAAGAATTCAGAATTTTGCCAATCCTTTGCTGAAACAGTGCATCAGGGGCAGATAGGAATAAGTAGGTCTGCTAGTTACCATTTCTTTTCCCAGAAAGCCATATGGGGTCTAGGTAAGCTTTAAATAGACATGCAATTCTAGTTGATTTTTAGACATTTGATTACTGCTAAAATTCTGAATTTTAGGTTTTTATGGCTAAAATGTGGGGTTTTTCTCAGTAGTGTACAATATCATATACTTAAGTGGCAAAATGAACAAACATGTCTATTTTTCTCTGAACTCTCCTAAATTAATGCTGAACAAGGACCACTATAGCAGAAAAGAAAAGAAAAAAAGAAAGAAAACAGATATTCCTGTAATATTGAGAGTGTAGTTTTTTGCAGAGGGGCCTACTAAAGGAAGTAAAAATCTCAGTGGGAATGAGAGAAAAGAATACTGGTTTATGGTAAAGCCAAATAAAGAAAAGCATAAACAAAATCACAAGAAAAAACACAAAAAATAAACAAACAAACACCAGCAATAAAACCCCAAACATAGTCATATCAAAGGAAATTGAACTACTGAATTGTGAAAAAGTAGCATGAATTGAATGTTTCCTCTCTTACAAGTACTAACTCAAGTTTAAAAAAATGTCAATACTTTGAGTATACCTTAATTGATGATTCAGAACAAGAAAAGAGTACTTTTTTAGTCTTCTAAATGAATCTTCCATTGTGATTTTAAAACAAAGACAGAAAGAATTAAGAAAGGAATAAGTTGCATATGCCTAAAATCCACAGGATAACAGGTACCCAGCATTGAAGAAAAGCAATGAAATGGAGAACAATAGGGTTTGCAGGATGAACAGCTGCCCAGAAACTCAATGAAAAAGAAATTTAGGAAATAGTTCACAGGATGTCACAGCACACAGCATTTAGATAGT
This sequence comes from Hystrix cristata, assembly GCA_004026905.1. Classification (NCBI taxonomy): domain Eukaryota; kingdom Metazoa; phylum Chordata; class Mammalia; order Rodentia; family Hystricidae; genus Hystrix; species Hystrix cristata. The sequence continues at coordinate 21,038 of PVJO010018154.1, read as the reverse complement.
CTGTCATCCTGGGGAGATTAGCCATGGATAAAGTGAAAACGACTTTAAACTTTTGATTTTGCTTTCTGTCACAATACGCTTTCTAGCTTATTCTGTTTAGTTTACGGAGGACAGAAATGTTCTGCTTATACATAACATGTTGGTGTCAGGTGATTGAACTCCAGCTTGGGCATGTATTATCCAGTGAAGTGAACAAAAGATGTTTTATTTGTTTATTTATTTTGGCGAAAGATGAAAAGTTGAAATTAAATTCACTATCTTTTATCTTGATTGTCCGAATTTTTGTTTCTTAACTTTTACATTATTAGGATATACATCAGTTAAAAATAAGAAAGAATAACAATTTCAGGATCCATTTATTTAAGAATTCCAGAATTATTATGTTTCTTCATTCCCTGGTCCTCTGAAAAGATAATTACCATCCTAAATTTTGTGTTGTAATTGTGTACGATTTCTGGAAAACGTAATTTTATTGCATATGTTTTATTGCATAATTTTATTGCATATTGCATAAACTAAACATTATTAGTTTTAATTGCTTTTAATCTATATAGAAATTGAGTCACGCTTTATTTGGTCTTCTGTATTACATTTTTTGCTCTGTATTCCATACCAAGAGTCATCCATATCATTTTATGTAGCTGTGGAGCATTTTCACTGCTGAGGAATCCCACCGCATGCATATAATATAAAATAACAATTGTTTCTGGAATGATAACTTTGTTCCTGATTATTTGCTTGTTTTGTTTTTCATTATGAAGAATACTGATGTGTACATTCTTGTACAGATATTATATTTCTCTGGTAAATCTAGATTTTCTATCTGTATGTATTGGAAATTAATTGTAACAGCATAGATGAATACTCAAAGGAAGATTCTATATCATTTTCAACATAGTTATATTGATTTACACCTTCACTAAACAGTTTAAGATTTCCAAATGATTCATATTTTCTGATTTTTAATAGATTAAAATTGTATCTCAGTGTTATTTTTTAATTTCTATTTGCAAGTTTTGATTGATAATGCAGTGGAGCAAATTAATCCATCTCCTTTTTGATTTCTCTTTTGTATGACTCTTCATGTGTTTTGCAAATTTTAGTTTAAGTTGGTGGTTTTCAACATTTTTTCTTCATACTGAATGGTTTATTATTCACATACTGGGGAAGATGACTCCCATGCAGGTCTGGAATTGACTTTTGAGAGCGGGTTGAAGCTTTGATGCTGGTTAAAGTATCGGCTGAGATGAGGGCACTCTTGTGTCAGTCTGGTCTGAGCATGTGAACTTTCTGTCCCATGCTGCCAGTAGAGGAAGCACATGGCCCTTTGTAGTAGCTTGGCCATTTGTCAGGCAAAAGGAAGAGAGTGGAGCAGGTGAACATTGGCCCAGTGAAGCATCAAAAATAGAGTCAGCTTCCGTATTAAACATTGTGGGGCAGAGATCCAACTTCATTTTGTCCATATGGTTAACCTATTGTCTGAGTGTCATTCATTGAGTAATCCTACCATTCTTTGGTCCTTTTACAATCTTATGTCTGTTCCATGTCACATTTCATATAAAAATGACACTGTCTTTCTGCCACTCCTGGTGGTCATTGATCAGCTTGTCTATCCTTAAACCACAGTATTCATAATTCTCAATTGTAATAAATGTTGGCACGAAGTAGGGCATTCTTCCTATTGAGAAGTTGGTAACTTTTAAATGACATATTACTCCTCAACTTGGATGCATATAAGGAAAAATTGTGTCTGCCTCTACTTAGACTCTCATTAAGATATTACTCTTAATGTGAGTGGGCAGGTGCATGTGTCTCAGCTATCCTAGCTTGTCACTGGGTGAAGACAGCTACTGATCACAGGGCTTCTTGCATACCCTTTATTCTTTCAGTATTTCAGTCACAGCTCTGGGTATACTTGATATTTGTTTATTTTCATACACTCATTTATTTATTTGTTCTTGCTGGCTTGTTTTTTCTAGAGAATTTTCTCTCTTTCCTTCCAACATGACTTGTTGAAAAGTTTCATTATTATCTTTTAATCTAGGATCTAGTAGTTTGGTAATTTCGAGTACCTCAGAGTATCTTCACTTCTTGTAGTACCAAAAGCACATGTCCTGCTCTGCCAAAGAATGTTGTGCTGAAAAGGCATTAATGGTCGAATAAGTGTGTGCTCTGCAAGGTGTAATATTTAGACAACTGTTTGTAATCCTCTTTCTGGAGGAAAGGTCCTGGAAGAGAAGCCCTATGTAATAATGGCCCATTTAGCTTGTTCTTTTTCATCTAGAGAAAAATTTCTCTGCAGTCTATAGTTTAAGCCATTCCCTTGGCTCAGGAGTCAGCAAACTACATTATAAAGATCAAGTACAGCCACATACTTTTTTTTAATTTTGTGGATCAAGTTTTATTATAACACATCATACCATTTATTTATATATAGTCTGTGCACAACTATAGATTGAAGTAGTTGGAATAGGAATCATCCATTTCACCAAATCTAATGTATTCACTATTTTACCCTTTAAATAAAGTTCTTTGCCAACCCCCAACAATTCTTTAGGAAAAACAATTGCATTTGCTACACTACACATGCCTAATATATTGTATCAATTACTGTGTTTTCAGTTCAAGGTAACTGAGCTCCAGTGGCATTTCCAAAATAAATTAGTGAACTCAGCAGTGCGACATTATTAACAACATGGGTTGTTTTATTTCCTGGATCATCATCAGTGTGCTAGCTTTTGTACTCATGTTTACCTGTTCATGGTAGTAAGACTACCATGGTTGCTAGACAACCATGCAGAAACAATGAAAAGAGATTATTTCCTGAGGTTAACCTTTTTATTTGTAGCAAGGAAAATCTTTCTCTAAACTGTCTCCATTCACACTCCTTCTCAGGTCCACAATAATGTTATAAGTTCATTCATAGACCAGCCATTTGCTAGAAGAGAAAATACCATGATTAATATAGAAGTTGGACTTCTGCTGCAGTAGTGGTGTGAAACAAACATTTCCAAAATCTCCATGACTTACACTGTGAAGTATTTCTGCAGGTCAGAGGATGTGGCTTTGCTTCAGGATGCACAGCAAGCTGAGGTCTTTTCTATATTCTCTCACTTTGGAGCTAATAGCTAACTAGGCTATGCTTTTCCAGGGTAGCAGATAAAATCTTCATGAAGGGAAACAAAACCACATGGGCACAGTTAAGACCACGAATAAGAGCTGGAGTATGTTGCATGTGCCCTGCTTCATTGGCCAAAGCAAGTCAGTATCAATATGGGGAAAAGAGACCCGTATTCTTAGGGGAAAACACAAGGTTACGTGATAAAGGCTATACAGTACTTTTCTATTACAAGAACGACAAAGAATTGGAAATAATAAGCCAAGCTTCACAATTAGCTGAGATGATTCAATAACTCAGATTGGGTGAGATGATTATATTCTCAGAAGTATCATTACTACTTGATATGAACACAAAATAGTGGTTTTGTTACCAAGAAGGAAAAAAGACAAATGATATTCTTACCATAACATTCTACTTTCTACTGCAATATTTCCAGCAAACTGAGAGAAGTCAAGTGATGGCTTTAATAATATTAATATTGTAAATGCCTTTAGAATAGGAAAATAGGTGCAAAATATTCAGGGTATTTTGCACTGAATAACACATATAATTACAAAACTCTCAAGTATATCATGCTACCATTTACCCATAAACAAAAAAAAATCTGCCACATTGGTCTTGTCTTTCAGTTCTTGTCACTTAGAATTAATAATTTAAATGTTTTTTTTCATTTAACATAATTTCGATATTCTATCCTCTTATTATTGCCATACATTTTATATAAAATCTGCTCCACAATTTCCCTTATGTATAAAATTGTCTAAAACACTAACTTCCTATTTTTAGAAACTGTACTCTTTATTTGTAATATAAAATTGAATTTCTTTTATCAATTATTTTTAATTCTGTTTTCCTGATTTGATCATAAGTTAAAGAAATAATCTCTCTTTGACACAAAATACTGAGAATGTATTTACTGACCTCTTTCCTTAGAAGCTGATTTCAGTCTAAATTTGTTTTATGTATTCTAAAGTGTCATTGAAAAAAAATCTTTAAAAAATCACTTTCTCTAACCATATATATGAGGCAGACATGTTTTTCAACTGCATCTTGTGAATGAGTGCAGTGTCTGCCTACAACTCCCTCCTAATCACGAGCGGGCCACAGGCCATGAGCACTGGCTGGAAGACTGATGAGCGTGGAGCAAGCCGCAGGCCAGTGAAGCATGTAGTGATGTGGGGGCATCAGTGCGGAACATACAGAAGATGCTTTTATGGAGCAGGCCATCAGGCTCCGGGGAGCAATGATAAGCTGCAGAATGGCACTAAAGTCGGCACACAGAAAATTACCAGAGAAAGACAGATGGATGCGATGTCCAGTAACCAAGAAGGAATCTGTATAATTGCTACTGTGAGAGAATTGGTAGATAAAGTCCTTGAGGAAAAATTAAATAAATAATGAATAAATGGTGTCTGCAGGAGCCAAAGTAACAGCCAGCAGCTAGAAATCAGAGTGTCGAATGGTAAGCAGGCCCTGTAAAAGCTTCATTAGTGGAATGCAACTTTCTCATGAGGTCAACTACTGTAAATTTTAAACCTTAACAATACTAGTTTCATCATCCTTTTTTAGAGTCACAAGTGACACTTTCAAAATTTGGGAAAGCAAATATTGCTTTCTATATTCATCAGTGTGCTTTTATCCTGTTTTGTGTATGTGTTATGGTTTAGATTTGGAGTGCACCCCAAAGATTTATGCGTTTGGAAAGTGACTAGATCATGGGTTGCTGTACACATCAGTAGATTCATCTCCTTTCCCAGATCCTCACTTTGTTCTCTGTGCTTCCTTACTGCCATGAAGTAAGCATCTTTTCCTCTGCGATATCCTCTGATGTCTTGTTTCTACCTTGAAGCCAGCCAACCATAGAGTGGAATGTGAGCCAAAATAAACTTCTCCCCCTTTAAATTGCAGGTGTCTCAGCAGTGAGAAAGTAGGATATTAAGTGAGTCCATTGTTCAAACAGTGACAAAAGACTATATAGGCAATGCTTCACACTTGAACCTGGATAAGAATTTTTAAAGATACATATGTTTTTAATGTATTTATACATAAACACACTTGTTAATACATCATCTCTTTCATGTATCATTTTGCTCACTAAAATTTAAGAGCACTTTATTTTCCCTAAGGTCCTATGGCTGTCACCATATTCATGAACAGCCATAAATAACACTGGCCAGAAATCAAAAATAAAAGCACCCAAACAACATAAAAGAAAACCAACAAACATAAAAAGGTGAAGAAGAAAGATACCATTCAGTGTCTTTTTCATTGTGAAGTCATTTAGAATTGCAATATGAATTATGTCAAAGCTATCCATCTGGTTTAGGGTTACTATTTGCCTTATTCACCTGTATGACTTAAACTAGGGATCCCCAACTCCAACTAGTGGATCCCAAACTAGGGGTCCCCCAGCCATGAACTAGGAACCAGGCCACAAAGCAGGAGGTGAGGGGCAGTTGAGCTAAACTTCGTTTTTATTTAAGGCCACTCCCTATTGCTCCAATATTGCCTAAATTCTACCTCTTGTCAGATCAGTAGATTCCCACAGAAGCTTGAACCCGACTATGAATTGTGCATGGGAGGGATCTGTGAATCACCCCCAAACCATCCCACCACACCTGTGGAAATATTGCTTCCATGAAACTGACCTCTGGTGTCAAAAAGGTTAGGGACTACCGACAGAAACAACAGAAATTTATTGTTCCATGGTTCTGGAGACTGTAAGTCCAAGATACATATGTCAGCCAAGTTGATTCCTTTTTGAGGCTTTCAAGGAGAATCTTTTCTGTTCCTGTCTTGTATCTTTTGAAACCTTACTGGCAATCTTTCTTTGATGTTCCTTGATTTATAGACGTATAGCCCCTTGACCTCTGCCTTAATCTTCATGTGGTATTAGAATTTAACAGCTTTATGGAGGACACAATTCAACTTGGCCAAGGTGTAAGTCAAGTACAATACATTAGATGTCTTTTAGTGGCAACCTCTACTGTCCATGTCTTAATGGTGAGAAAATTGAGGTCAAGAAGAGAGAAATTAGCTGCCCAAGAAGGGTTATTAGGATGGTAGTAGGCAGGTCTTGGCCAGAAGCAGGTCTCTTGATCTTTGGTATAATGCTTTAAAAGCTTAATGTAAATGCCATTGCACACTATTTACTCTTTAGTGTTCAAAAGTACGGGGCTCACTTAGTCCCTTTAAGAACATGAAGAAAACTGAATCCTCTCTTCAGAAAATGACTGAACAAGAAACTCACTCAAAATTGTACCAATTTCAAGAAATTCTTTCAATCCTATAGATTAGTACTCTTTTACAAATGTTTTCATTAGCCAAATAATCTTAACTGTGTTTACATCCCTTAAAAAGTTTTTTTTTTAATGGTGTAACACTATCTAAAATATTAAGGAGACCATATTGCATTGATTGATTGATTGATTGATTGATTGCAGTACTGGGAACTGAACCCCAAAGGACTGTACTGTACACATACACTGCCAACCTTTTTTATTTTTTGTTTCGAGACAGGTTCTTGCTAAGTCTCCCAGACTGGCCTTGACTTTGCAATCTTTCTACCTTAATCTCCCAAGTGGCTGGGATTACTCGGCCACTGGGCCATATTACTTCTGGGTTGGAGAAAAACATATACTCACTCAGAGTGGAGATTCACACCCTAATGGATTTTTCACCTATTGTAAAAGAGTAGTGGTAAAAAGAAATGTCTGTGTTACTCCAAAAACTTGCCAGCTCCTTCTTAATTTTAAGAATTAGGGGCCAGGCTTGTGTATGTTTGCATTGATATTCTGCAACATTAATATTTAGTTACCAATCGATAAAAGTGTATTTAACATAATTTAAATAAAAAAGAAATCTCTCTCTAATTTGAATTGCACTTGGTGGATTATTTTGTCCCAAGTCCATTGCTTGTTAAATGAGATTTACATCTTCTAAGTAACTTAATGATATGAAAGCTAATATTTCACTTGAAGGTGTGGGAGAATAGCATTATAGTCAACCAGATACATGGATGTTATATCTGTAATTTTATTAAAATTCAACATTTTTGACTGCTCCCCACTGGCTTTGTGCATTGGTTCCATCCTGATATAATTGTTTTCATTTAACTTATTCCTCTGCAGGAGATGCCTTGTTTTGGAAGCTGGGGTACATAATCTAAGGGTGTCTTCAAAAACTGCTTTGTGGACTGGGACTCCTTCCAAGTCCTAGGATGTTGGTTTGCTTTTATAGATTGCTATGTCACAGCTTATCGTTTTATCATCGCAACCTAGTGATAGTTAAAAACAGTGTTCAGAGGGGCTGGGGATTTAGCTCAGTGATTAGAGTGCTTGCCTTGCAAGCACAAGGGCCTGAGTTCAATCCCCGGCACCACAAAAAAACAAAAAACAAACAAACAAAAAAAAAAACAAAACGGTGTTCAGAGCAAGGTTTGCGCTTTTCAGCATTTTCCTCTCTCCAAATTGCCTATTCCAGTTAACAACTTTCTTTGGAATAAATGTCTTTTATACAATCAAGAGTTCCTATAAGCTCTTGGGCTCTTTTTGAATGGAAATTAGGTAAAATGAATTTGGATTCTTTTTTAGATCTAGAGGTAATGGTAGGTGTTGGATGGACGTGAAATTGCCTGATTATATTTCAGTCTTCATCTCATAAATTCATAACACAAACTTTGACACTTTAAAATTCAGATTGTTGACATAATTTTTCTCCCGAAACATCAGCTCTGAGCACTGTATTTAGAAGTATATGCGTTAGGTAATATTTTCAAATCTATTAGAGTTTACACACAGGTTTTGGCAAGATGGCAGTTATTGGAACTCAGACAAGGAGGCTAACTTGATGGCTAATTTGACCCTGAAAATAATTGTTCTAAACAATCAAATTTAAACAAGTACTTTAAATAAGTAGTTCATGTTCTTGAAGGTGCTTTTAAAGGTGTTTATACTGTAGTTTGAATCACTGTAGTTTCAGTTTTGTCTTCTGCTCTAACTCTCTAAGCTCCCTAGAATAGCCACAGTCTTTAACTGTATTTTGAGCACACTGTACCATTTGAAAGGCTGAATATACACCCGCATCATGGCCAGACCTACTGTGAAAGTAGAATGCTGACCTGCAGCCTTCAGAGCCCCATCTGTGGAGCCAGACCACAGCCACACTCTGCAACAGGCGGCCCCAAATGGTAGGACTTAGTAAGTCTGCACAAAGCCAGTAAGTCTCTGCGTTGTGCCTACATCCTCGCTTGCTTGTTTATTGTCCCTGATTTTAATTTAGAACCAATCAGAGAAAGCTGAATGTGCTCCCCAAACCAAAAAGATAAGACTTTTATGCATATGCATTGCCTCTGATTTTTTTGGAAAAGTTTTGTTTATTTTTTCGTATAGTATTGATTTCTTATAGTATTGCTTTCCCATAATCTAAAATATGAAATAAAAATAGCGAACTTTTGTGTCTTGCTTTTGGTCTATTTCACATTATGGCTTCTACTCCATTATATTTTACATTATGGTATATAATATAAATATATGTATCTTTTCCACCAAAAAAATGTATGCACACTTCAGGAAAAGAAAAACTTGTATAAATGTTTTAATATATATTATATATAATATATATATAATATGTATATATATATTATGCAGACCTAGATATGCCTAGGTCTTTCATCATACCGAACTATGCATACACACACACACACACACACACACACACACACAAACATACACACACACACCAGTGTATATTGTTTCAGGTGTTGTGACAGACTCTGGTTTATTGGTTGATAAGTTATGTATCTTTAAAATTATTTTATGATACACTCACTTTTTAAGGGTATCTTTTTTTTGTATCATGTTACAGAATTTTGTATTTTTGAAAGCCATTGAAAATGTAGAGGAATTGTGAAGCCTAGAAGTTATAAAACATATATGGAGCATCATCGTGCATTTGAAAATAAATGTTCTTCTGTTGTTAAATTTATATTTTGATGTTTATTCATTAATATGACTTGAGAGAAAGGTTTGTTGAACACTTACTATGTGAAGGACAGGGCTAAGCTTAATTGGGTACATGAAATTTAAGCCACAATTATTTATTGAGCACCCAGTTATGAGAAATAGTTACATTTGATTTCTGTGTAGCATGTGGTGTTAACAAAGCTGTATAATCCTTAGCTTCGCATTAACAATATGATAAATTAATGTACTTTATTGTAGTACATGGTAGTTAATTTAAACAGAAATCTAATTAATTTTCTTTTCTATCTTCGGGAAGAATTTTGGCTTTGAGGAAATTGTAATAAACACCTGCAAATTATATCAGAACATCTAATAATCTGGTCTCAATGTTTCATTTACAATTCAAGAAATTATAACTCTAATAGCTGTAGTTTTTGAGTAAGATCAAACAGTTGAAATAAAAATTCTGAGCCAGTTCCTCTGAAGCTGATGCCAATCTTATATTCTAAGATATTTATAAAATACCTACAGAAATTTTAGTTGGGACATTTAATAGATACAACATATATAACATTGACTTTAACAATGTAGAGAAGGGTTTTTGATACTAAAACTTGGAAAAACAATTGAGTATACATCATAACCCATAATTACGAATGAAAGGTGAATAACTTAAAATTTTTACTTCTAAAATTTCTAAGTATTTGTATTTTTTGTATTAAGATACTTTTACTAAGAGTATCTGAGTTAAACAATGGATCCTTCAGTATTCATAATTTAATTCTGAGAAAGTTTCAAATATTTGCATTATTGACTCAATATACCAGTCAATTTAAAATTCCTAAATTTTATCTTTAAGAATTCACAAAAGAAAACATTTGAAAAAAAAAGAAAACATTTGAGGATGAGTTACATTATAACAGCTTTAACACAGTAATAAAATTTTCTTTTTAAGAGTAATCCAGTTCATTAAGAGCATGTTTACATTTTATTGATACAGTGATAGAAGTCTAGTTCTTAGAGAAATAAACACTAATGAGAGCACTGAGTAATGATGATAAAGGAGAATAAAAAGCTATGAAAGGAATGCTTGGCAAACCTACAGCAAAACTAATTTCCAGTAGCTTCACAGTATGGAACTTGACTATGGTAAACACAGGTTAACATATTCTAAATCCATGGGAGTTTAAGAGGAAATAGATGTTTTCTGAATGAAATTTATTAAAAGAAACTAAATAGGAAAGCTCAAAAAACAGAAGTTTCAAAAACTATGCTCTTGGATAGTTTTCTTCTGTTAGGTCAGAGTTTTTTGTTTTGTTTTGTTTTGTTTTGGTTTGTTGTAAGACTCTTTGGTCAGTTTGCCAGAGGACTATAAGTATTGGAGACAGCGTGATTTAAAGAACAGAAATGTATTTCGTACAATACAGGAGGCTAAGAAGTCCAAGATCAGGGGCCAGCCGGTTTGAGGTCTAGTAAGTGCCTGGTCTCAGGTTCCAAAATGTCTTGATTACTGCATCTTTCAGAGAAAAACTCTATTCCTCACACAGCTGACCAGGGCAAGATTAAAAGGAAAGAATCCTACTCCCGAAAGCCCTTTTCAAAATACCTTAAGCAGCAGAGGAAGGTATATCTCTCTTAACTAGCCACTCCTGATTGCCCCACTTCTTAGTACTATTATCATGGCCAAGAAAATTTTAACATGAGTTTTGGGGAGATTGAATACCAAACTATTGTACTTGTTAAGTATTTTGAGCCTTGTAAGAAGTTCCACAATTTAGAAACTTCAGATGTATATCCTTGTTCTGTGAAATGAAAGTGAACAAGAATCAGGGATCAAACATTTGCATCTTAGTCTTGCCCCAAAGTCATGATAGTTTGATTTTTTTGATTATGACCGTATTTTGCTTTGGTTTTTATTTGTACATGAATGTTTAAAACTAGAGCATAGTCTCTGTAGTTTCCCATCACTTTATTTTACTTGAAAACTCCTGATTCGCCTAAGGAAAAAAACTCTTGAATTTGATGATTTTGAAGACTGTTTTGAAATCCAAATCCTACCATTAGAAGTCACAGACATTGCCCACTTGATATTGCATATTAAGGATGTGATACCTAGGACTAAGGGTGCTAGGTTTAAGCGTGGGAATGCTACCCACCCTAAGAGCAGGTAACCTGGACCAAGGGACAGAAAGAGGCTTTTCTATGTCCTTGCTTGCATCCCTTACTTACCTTGCTGCCTTCTACCTGTCTGCCATGCCACCCTGCTTTGGATCCAGCTGATTGTGGGCTGAAACCTCTTCCCCCTTAACTTTGGGTGTTGGGTATTTTGTCTCAGCAATGAGAGAAAAGTTACTAAGACTTTCATCATAAAAATATTATGCATAAATCGGATGTGATGATACATTCCTGTAATCCCAGTACTCTGGGAGGTTGAAGCAGAAGTATCTTAAATTTGAGCCTAGTCTTGGCAACTTAGTGACTTAGCAAGACTCTGTCTCAAAATAAAAGTGAAAAAAAAATGGACTGGGGACATGGGTCAGTTAGAAGACCCTTGATCCAGTCTCCAGCAACACCAAAGAATTGATTTTCCTTTGTAGAAGGACAAGTAACTAACACAGGCAGATACCCCTATTAATAGGTGAATGTAGTGGGTAATTATGGGTAAAAGAATGGTGCTGTCAAGTCCTGTTACTGAGGACTGGTCCTTTTGTGTCTTGACCATAGGAATGTAATGAGGTCTATCTTCTCATCTGCAGTACAAGGGTAAACTTCCTTTTCTTGCCGTCACTTACAGGTTTGCCCATGAAGCCCATCATATTCTGGCTTAGTACTTACTCAATAAAAAAAAGTGTTGTCTTTCTCATACATCATGGAGAGGTCTTCTAGGTTGGACGGAAATTTTGTTGATTATATTTTCCCAATATCTCATTCAGATTCTTGAAGATGGCTCCTAAGTTTTATGTCTGGTCAAGACCCCTTCTCCATGTCACAAATTTTCTACATTTCCATTTGGTCATATCAGAGTCACTTCAATGTTAAGAATATCAAAATAAAATTCTCCATGTCTCCTTCTATATCACATCCTCATCCCACTTCAGTTATTTAAATGTTTAATGCAATTGTCTAATGGATCCTCTAAAAAATCTGTCGTCCTGAATTTCTTTTTTATGTAATACCTAGCTCTCCTTATCCCAGTGTCAGCACGACCTCTAAATTACCAATCGAGACTCATGTAATTCCAGTGTAGACTGAATCTGTCATGTTGTGTGCTCTTTCTTACCCAACATACTGTAATTTTGTGAGAGAAATATTATGACATTGCCCAGCTTATCTTTGTCCATTTTCTTGCCTCTCCTTAAATAATTCTCCACAACCTATTAAGACAACTATTCTTAAAAAGTCAACTGATTCATTTTATTCTGAACACTGCAATATATTTGCAAAATGTATTTGAACACAGGACAGTTTTGTAATTTCCATTATTTTTGCTGAACTTGTATTAATTTACTTCAAAAAATATTTATTAAGAGAGTTCTGTGCATCAAGAAAGATCTTAGGTTTTACTTGGAATGCAAATTAATAAGTACAACGCTAAGACATGAAATTGTTTTGTATGTAAAGTTATTTGATAAAATTAGAGTTGATTTACTGTCTACATTTTCAGGTATAATCCTATAATGAAAGGCAATGTATTCCATACAGTATCCACTTGTTTATTAACCATTAATCATAGTTATGGCACACGTAGCCAGGAGGATGCCCTGTACTAGACCACTTACAGTGTAATTAAATAGTCTCTCACAATGATCTCTAAATATTACAATGATTCTTTATCCTCTACTAAATATAGTTATCTCTTTATAGTAAGTATTCTATTGATAAACATTCCATCTACAGCAAATATACAGTAAGAGAAACTAGAAATTCAATCAGAAGCATTAACTAGTCCACTAGCAGCCCGAGGAATTTGTAGACTTTTAGAGTGCCTAAATAAAAGAAGCTATAAAATAATTGTTATGTCACTGACCATGTTAAAAATTTCAGTGTGCTTATAGAAAATTAAAATATCAGGAGAAGTAAAATACAAATTGGTAAACACCATTTTTATTGAAATATTTTCTGAATTTGTTTAATTAATGTGTGTATGAGGTCTGATCACAATGCACAGTAATGTTTGAATTAAAAAAAATTACAGTAAAAGAAACATTGCCATTAATCTCTTTCCAAATACTCCTCCCTCACTTTGAACACACTTATACCATTGCTCTTGCCACTTTCTGAAGCGTTTCTGGTTGCCCTCTATCCTGGCTACCTTGTTGCCCTGAATTGATTCAAAACATATACAGTGGTATTTTGGTTCATGAGCTTAATTCTTTCTGCATTTCTGGTCACAAAATGAGTTGGACAAGAACTGAATGCAATTTAGTGGTTAGGTTCAATGTTGACCTGATGGGGACATTTGATTCAGTTCATGTCCAGTTTGGTTTGCAACCAGAATCATGGAGAGAATCGAATTGTGAACCAAGGCATCATGTACTTTCACAGTCATTTTGACTTTGGGCAAGAGCCAGAAGTTGTATGGTCCAAGATCCAATGAATAAGGTACATGGCTGTAATGATTTTATAAAACTGCCTCTGTTTTATTTTAAATGTAATTGCTTCCATTCTTTTCTTAAAGCATAAACTAACCATTTTCCTAGAGGGCTATTATTTGTTTTTTGAAAAGTATGTAATTGTTTTTAAATTTAAAAATATACCAGAGTAGAAAAGTTTTTATCGATGAATCTCCTTGAACTCATTGCCCAGGTATAAGAAATTATCAAGTTTATCTCTTGTATTTCATTTGTTTCTTCTTCTGCTATGTTTTTGTCAAACTCTTTTAAGCCAAATTCCATTTCCTCTGTAAATATTTTACTATATATTATTAACAGAGACGAAACATTGAACTTCAACCTAGATCTAATCAAGCTTTTGTATCTACATGATTGTGGAGAATATGAACAATAGAGAAAAACAATTTAAATGACACTATACATAATACAATACCAAGTATGGTAAATTCTACTGGACAAATGACACAAAATATGGCATGATGGAAAGAAACGCAAAATGTAAATTTTTGTGTAAGTAGTAAGCATTAGAGAATATACTATGTAGTTGTTGGACTTGATTTGAGTCTGATAAACTGGCAAAAACCAAAATGAAACAAAACCATACACATCACACAGACACACACACACACACACACACATCTGTACACACAGGGACACACACACAAAGCCATTCTGAAACAATTATAATTAATTGTATATAGCATATTAAGGGATTAATGTTGAGTTTTGAGGAGTTCAAAAATATACCTGTGGTACTGCTGTGTTTCTCCCTTTTTAAAATAAAAAAGAAAAGCCTTTTAAAATAAAGTTCTGATAAAATGCTATTAAGGGAAAAGTTTATGTTATGCAGAATTACTTTATTTCCTTGCCTAGTTAATGGGTAGATTTTTGTAAGCCTGTTGAACTAAATTTTCTTTAGGTTTTAATACCTGAAAACATATTTTCCTTTCCAGATATCCTACATCATAAATGTACTTCTATTTTTAAAAATGATTCTCTCAGGCAAATATTTCTTTGATATTGGAGGTTTTTTCTTTTCAAAGATAATTTATACAAAATGAATTTGGCCAAAATGAAAGCCCAGTTGCTCAAAATAAAGGACAGATCATTTGAAAGCTGGTTTAAACATCCCTGACAGGGAACAGGGTGCAGTAAGCGTGGATGTGTTTGCTCCCAAGTACCCTTCAAATATTACCTCGGTGACAAGTGATTCCACGGAAAACAGACTGAGCCCCCTTGGGTTAAGCAGAGAACTGGGTGCTCTGCAGTGGAATTCCGGAGGGATGGGCACGGGAGCAGGTGCAGGAGATGTTTTCAGTTAAGAGTGCCTGACCTGTAGGGAGAGCTGCAGAACAGGGCCTAGGTTTCCCTTTTGAGCTGAAGCTTTGATTCTCCCAGCTGTGAGGCACCTTGGCTCCTGAGGACTCACAGCTGAGCACTCCTAAGATTCCTCTCTGGTGAAAGTGACACAGGTTCTCTTTCCTGCCTTTGTGTAGATATGAAGGCACAGCACGCTGGTCCTCATCAGTACCATCTCTAAAAGACCACTTCAGCCAGGCAGGATCTCAGTGGAGGTGTCTGTTACAAGTCTTTTGCTATTCCCATCTTCTTCCCAGTCTTGCTTACATTATTCCTTCATAAAGGTTGTACCTGGAAGCACTAAGACACAGGTGTACCCCCCTACCTGATATTGCTTTTTTCTTGGAAAATGACTCAGAGAAGCACCCCACTGATGGAGAAAAAAGGCACTTGCATAAAATATTTCCAAGTAGTTGACCTAAATTGATAATATACTAAATCGCATTCTGCCACTGATGTAAGGGGGAAATGACTTCAAATATAATGTTAACTAATCCAGAGTAACAAAATATAGCACTTCAGCCACTAAGGTAACTTGTGGAAGCCTGAAATGTACTCAGGTGGGATAATTAATGTGTATAAAATTGACCTACTGAAGCTACTTAGAGCCTGGAAGGTACAGTTCACCACACCTTGTAAATCCAGTGGTGTAGTTTCTTCCTCAGGCTACACAGTGAGGAAAGGTCAATAATTAAGTTATCTGAAGTAGATACTCCACTATTAGAAAAAGGAAAGAGATCACTAATTCATTTTTCAAAGACTTCCTTTAGGATAGTACCTGTCAAGGTCATGATGAAATTCGTACTTTATGCTTGAAAAAAATGCTGTCTCAACATCGATTCTTTCAAGTCTATAATTTGTAGGGCTAAATCACATCCTTTGGATGTATGTAGTCTTAAATATCTTTCTGTCTTAAATATTATCATCTCTATACTTAAAATAACAGCATTTTTTTTATTTTATCATTTGAGAACAATTCTCAAGTCTTTTCCACTTCAGGCTCATTGTTCTTTGCATAGTCCAAATGTGAAATAACTTAAAAATGCCAAACAGCCAGTAAAAAAAAAGATTAAGCAATAATTGGGCATGGGGGATTATTCTGTAGTATTAACATAAAATTAATCAAATACCAAATAAGCGACTTGAAGAGGAGTTTTAATATAGAAGTACATGAAGTATTAAAAATGTTAATTGAATATGGATATAGACCTTTATTAATGAAGAAATATATTTTCTCTGATTTTTAACTATTATATATAAATAAAAATTGTCACATTCTAGAAGATATGTTTTTAAAAAATATGTACGAGGCATGCATACTGCTAAAATTGAAACAGCATTAAGATAAAATTCATACTTACACTTAAGAATAATACAGTGAAATAAAATTG
The DNA here is from genome assembly GCA_004026905.1 of Hystrix cristata. NCBI lineage: Eukaryota > Metazoa > Chordata > Mammalia > Rodentia > Hystricidae > Hystrix > Hystrix cristata. Next base: position 4,591 of record PVJO010018154.1, on the reverse strand, counting down.
ACCTTACATGTTATTTACTATACATGATATGATCAAAATATAGGTGAATGTTTAAATTAAAAAAATTATTACAGTAAAAGACACATTGCCATTAGTCTCCCTCTAAACCCATCACTCACACTTCAATCACACTTGTCCCATCATTCTTCCTACTTCTAAAGCAGCTCCAGAATTTCTCTTTTGGGAGTATCTTTACCAGGTGTAATAAAAAAATACAGTGAATGCTGTTGCCAAATGCCATCCAGTGGAAAGACAGGCTCATAAAAACTGCATTCATTCACCTCATTCACCACGTCTGGCCCTACGTGACTTCTGACTCTTCCCCAAAGTCAAAATGATCATGAAAGGTAAACACTTTTAATCAATTCATTTCATCAATGCAGCTACTACAGCACGCTAAAGACATGAAAAAGATCCTTCCAGAACTGCTTCAGGATGTGGCAAGAACAACGACATAAGTGCATTCCAAGGGGAGTATTTTTAGGGAGATTACTCGACAAAGCATTATTTACAGCAATAAATTTTTAAAAATTAACAATCACTGTATTTCTCCATCAAACATCATAAATTAAGCAATTTTAAATAGCAAATGTACATCTGAAGTTCAGTGATAACTTACATTAATAATGCTTGGTCCGACAAGAGAATAGGTCTTACAAGATTTTTAAACAGAGAGTCAGGATTGAATTTAGGCTCTTGTGTTTAGCAGTGACACTGTATGCAAGTCGTGTAACTTTCTAAGAATATCTCTGATAACACGGAAATAAAACACAATATCTTACTTGACAATAGAAAATATAAACATTCTACAATGATATGGTAGTGGATTCAGTGATCTAAAATTCTCTCAGAGTAGCAGAAGAGCTATTGAATTGTATTTTACAGCATTAAATAATTGTTTAACAGTATTTCAGTTCATGTTCATGGTTCATTTTATAGTAAATCTTTTCAAAAGAAAGGGTTATACTATCTGGAAGTTCTTATTCCTCAACCCTACACTATCCTCAACCATACACTATCAAAGTAAGTATGGTTCCTGTACTTCCTTTACTGGTGACAGCTGTCATTCTGTGGCACGGTCAGTTGTAAAAGTGGATGAAACCCAGGATCATCTAGATCTGTGGGGCATGTTGGGCAGGAATCCATACCTCAGCCTCTCTCGCGTATCATTAGCCTTGAAAAGCAAGTTCTGAGGTTTATTCTTCCGGGTCTTTCACATCATATACTTCCAATTAGACAGATAGCACCAGAGGTTATTGCCAGAAACATTTTCAAACCAAATGAGTGGAAGATCAGCTAAGAGCAGCCCTTCGGGAAGGAGACTCAGAGACAGGCTGTATCAAATGCAAGACTGGAATGAGAGGTCAGAGGAGGCTGAGGAGCAAGGCATCAACACAGGGAAATGTGGGCAGGTTCATAATTTGCCACTCATAAACTCTGCATATTTGCGCCAAAAAATAAGCTATTTGTGTTGTTCCCTTCAGGAAGAAAAAAAAATCATGAGTTATGTCTGTTTCAAAACATTATTAGTATTGGGGATTGTGGGTAATTCTTATTTTGGTGTGCTTTGTTAAAATGTTACAAAGTAATTAATGGGTATTACAGTTAAAATAAGACAACCACTATAAGTGAAAGAAACAAACTGTTCCTATCATTGAGAAGAATATGGATTCACATAGAGAGAAAATATGGAGCGAATACAGAGGATCGGGGCCCAGGCAAAATGACCCCTGAGCTCTGGGTTGACATCTGTAACACACAGGTGTGGTGAAGACTGGTGGGTGGTGGCCTTAAATCTCTAGTACCAGCCTCATTCCTGCAGTCTTGGCCTGGATGCCAAACACCCATCACACGCAATGGCCTGTGTCCCCAGAGACATTGCATTTCATTCTGGACTCAGATCTCCACAGGACCAGTCCCCAAGCCTGATGGATCAGCTCTTAAGATTGGTGTCTTGTCTTTTAGGTAGGAAACTGGAATACATTATTATAATAATGTTTATTTTTATGAACAGCTTCATTTTTAGTCAGTTTTATTGAGGAATAATTTACATAAAGTAAAATTTACTAGTTTTAAGAGTACACCTTGGAGCTGGGTATGGTGGCACACTTCTGTAATCTCAGCATGCCCAAAGACTGAGGGATTGTGAATTGAAGCCAGCCTGGACAATTTAGCAATTTAGCAAGGCCCTGTCTCAAAAAAAAAAAAAAAAATTAAGGCTGGGTGTGTAGCTCAATGCAAAGGCTCTGGGTTCAAATCCCAGTACTGCCAAAAAAAAAAAGTACAATTTTGCAAATTTCAATACATGTACCACCACAGTAGTCATGACATAAAGCCTTCCCATCACCTGAAACAAAATTTTTATGATAATTTCCAATCACCTATCCTAATTCATGAACTTGAAAATCACTGATTTCATTCTAACAAAAAAAGCATTGCCTTTTTTAGAATTTAATCTGAGAAATATCATACAATAATAGAATTTTGTGTCTTCCTTATTTTACTAGCATGATGTTTTAAAGTTTCATTTATGAGTTGTTCACTTCTTTTTTATTGCTGAGTAATATTCCATTGTAGGGATATACCAATTGTTTATTCACCAATTGATAAGATTTAGTTTTTCCTAGTTTTTGATTATTACAATAAAGCTATGTATTTTTTCTTTTCTCTTTAGGTTTTTTGAGACAGGGTCTCACCACGTAGTTCGGGCTGGACTTGAACTGTGTAGCCCAGACTGGCCTCAAACTTGTGGCAATATTCCTGCCTCAGGCTCCGGAGTACATGGATTACAAGTGTGTGCCAACATGCCTGATCTACATATTGTAAGTCTCAAGGAATTCTCAGGAGAATTCCTATTCGCCAAGTAAATACCTCCAAGGGGGTAAGTGCATGTCTAATTTTTAAAATATTGGCCATGTATCATTATGCCTCGCTACATTTGTTTGTTTTTCACACTAGTAACTTTTGATTCTATTACTTAGAATTTTCTACATAGATATTTTCTTTGAGTGAAGACGGTTTTACCTCTTTTTCTCTAAATTGCATACATTCTGTGTATTTTAATTCCGTCTGCATTAAGGCTTTTAGGACAAGTTTGACCATGAAATATGAGGATATGCATCTTGATTTATTGCCAGTTTTAGGGGAAAAGTACACAGTCTTCTACTATTAAAGATAGTAGGTGTAGATTTTTCAAAGGTGTTCTGCAGTTTGAAGATGATACTGTCAATTCATAATATGCTAAGAGTTTTTGTTTGTTTTTATCATGAATGGATGTTGAATTTTATCAAAAGTTTTCCTTAAAAAAAAAAAAACCTACTGAGATGAGTATAGGGATTTTCTCTGTTCCTTGTTAAATATGTTAAAGTACATGATTTTCAAATTCTAAATGAACCTTGCATTCCTGGGATAAAATTCAATTGGTCATTATGTATTACCATTTTTGTATGCTGCTAGATTCAATTTGTTAAAATTTTATAAAATATATTTGCACCAATTTTCACAAAACATCATACTATGTAGCAATATCATATTTCTAGTGTAATATCTTTATCTGATTTTGTTATGAGGGCATTTAGAAAGTGTTTTCTCCTGTTTTATTTTTTGAAAGAATTACTATAGAGTTGTTATTACTTTTTCTTTAAACGTTTGGTGAAGTTTATCAATAAAATTGTTTTCCTAGGAACTATTCTTAGGAACTTAACCAATAATATCTTATGTGTTATGTGGATAAGAACATATTAAGGATTTACCTTCCATGAGCATGGGATAATTGGTCCTTTTCTGAGAGACGACTTGAAGAGCTGAGCCGCTGAGCGAAAATTGTGCTATATGGTTAAGTACCTGACCTGGAGTGGTTAGAGATGTCATATTATAGCAGGAGAGCACACCCGGACTCTGTCCTTGTCCCCATCCTTGGAGCCCATATATAATTTTTCATACAATTTCAGATCAGAGTCATAGTCCAAGAGTTTATTGTTTGCTCTTCCCTCCCTGAACTATGGCTCACTAATTGTTTTGTCACCTAGAAATTCACCTACTAATACATGAAGTAATACTTAGTAAATTCTTAACTGTGTATTGAATGGAGTAGGCTTGTTCATTATTATACATACATCAGAGACTTAATTAATTGTCAAGGTACCAAGCAGAGAAAACTTTAGCAAAAAAATCAAAAGGAATTCTGCTCTGACCATGGGACAGAAACATCAAAATATGTGCCTACTTTCATTATGCTGTTTTTGATCTGTTAGTGTTTTCCTCCCAACTTTTGTATAGACTTTAAATTTTAGAGAATTTTTAGGTTTCTACCAAAATTGAGGAGAAAATACAGATTTCTAATACATCCCCTCCCTCATCGTATGCACAGGCTACCTGCGGTGGTTTGAATATGTTCCTCAAAATTGTTGTATTAAAACTTAATTCATACATTTATATATTAATGGTGTTTGGAGGTGGGGGCCTTTGGAATGTAATTAAAATTAGATGAGATTATGAGGGTGGGGTACCCATGATGACATTAGTGGCTTTATAGAGAAAGAAAGAGAGTCCCACACCAGCATGCTTGCTCTGACCTGCCATGTTCCTAAGA
>PVJO010018153.1:0-37437 GCA_004026905.1 Hystrix cristata | reverse complement strand
TTTTTTTTTAACTTGGAATCCTAAGATATCACTAAATTCACCAAATATATGTTTGAATTCTACTGGAATTGTATTTATTTACTTTTAGATTTCTTAGGATTTTATCCATGCACAAGCATCCTGTCTGCAAACAATGAAATTTTGCATCTTACTTTACAAGTGGCTGGATTTTTATTTGTTTTTATTATTTTATTACAGTGATTAGGAAATCAAATATGATTAAAAGAAGAGCGTGGGTATTCTTCTCTTTTTTATAATCTTAGTGGGAAAGTTTTGGGCTTTTGGAATAAATGTCAACTGTAGTTTTGGGTTATTTGCCTATTTTTGTTTTGTTTTGGCATTTGCCCTTCATGGAGTTGAGCGAGTTCCTTTCCCTTTCTGTCTGCTCTGTGGGTTTTTTTTTTTTAAATAAAAATGATACTTGACTGATTTGTTTATAATAGCCATTCTTTGTGGAGTGAGGTGGAATCTCAGGGTATATTGGGAAAGGGAAGAAAATGTCCAAATGGGAAAGGGAACAAGGGAGGGGGAAAGGAACAGAGGGACAAGAGAAATAAGAAATGGAAGGAAAAAATGGAAACAAAGCTATTGTAAATAGGGAGGGAGGAGGGAGTGAGGGGAGGGGAATGGGAAAAAAAAGAAGCTACAAGATATGTCATGTAGAGGTGCAGATCCCCTATGATGAATGTTATCACTATGTACATCTAAAATGTACCATTAAAATAAAATTTTTTAAAAAATGATACTTGATTTTATCAGTGCTTCTTTTGCCTCTTTTTGTATCTGAGCATTTTGCATTAGCCGGCTAAAAAGTACATCCCACTGATTGTTTTTGAATGTTGATTCAGCTTTTTATTCCTGCAAGAAACACTCTCTGTCATGTTTCATTAAGCTTTTTTTCATATTGATAGATTCAGCCCACAATTTTTTTTTTTTTTTTTTTTTTTTTTGTGGTGCCAGGGATCGAACTCAGGCCCTTGTGCTTGCAAGGCAAGCACTCTAATCACTGAGCTAAATCCCCAGCCCAAGCCCACAATATTTTGACCAGAATTTTGCCCCTGTAGTTTTCTCACAATGCTTTTTGTCTAGTTTTGGAAGGCGATGACTTCATGAAGTTTTGGGAACTATTTCCTCCTTCTCTATTTTCTGGAAGTCTAATGGGTTCCATGTTTCTTAAAATTCTAATAGAATTCACCAGGGAAGCCATCTAGGCTCAGCGTTTAGAGTCTACTAACTTTTGTTCTTTAGCCTGTTTATGGCTGGAGGGTACTGAATTACTATTTTTTTTTTTTTTTTTGTGCTGGGGATCGAACTCAGGGCCTTGTGCTTGCTAGGCAAGCACTTTACTACTTGAGCTAAATCCCTAACCCCATTATTTCTATTTTTTAAATATATGCGGAGCTATTACGATTTTAATTTTGTTGAATTCAACTTTTAGAAATCATTAATTTCACAGAATTTGCCCATTTTATTTAAGCCATCAAATTTATTGACATAAAATTTTTTATGGACTCTTCTTATTGTGATATAATTGCATGAAGTCTTAGTGATGTATTTCCTCCCCCAAAATCGCAATATTTTCTCTTTTCTTTTGGAGAGGTTAATGTTTTATTATTTTCCTTCTCTTTGTGTTATTGTTTGTTCTGTTTCATTAATACACACACACGAACATGCCCACACACACATACGTTTCATCTTATATACTTTGCTTGCTGGTTTCTCATATCTTAAGAGCCTAAATTACTCATTTTATTTTATTTTATTTTATTTTTTTACTGTCATTTATAGCTCTTTACTTAAACCTTCTCAGGATTTCCAACCCCTTTTAAAAATAAAAACTGCAAATCACTCGTTTTAGAATCATTCTTATTTTCTAATGTAAAAATTTAAAGTTATAATTTCCAGCTAAGCACTGCCTTCCCAACATCCTCTTAACTTTTGGCATGTTACATTTTCATTATCATTCAATTGAAATATTTTCTCATTTCTCTCCTGATTTTTTCCTTAGAACTTTGGTGTTTTTAACAGTAAGATGTATATTTCCTAATGACATGTGGTATTTGTTCACTTTGTTGCTTCTCGTTTAATTCTTTCATATTTAGCATATTCTGTTTTATATCAGTCTTTTTAAAGGTCTGGGGAATAGTGTTTTCTGATTTTCTTTTCAGGTATGCCAATTTTGGATACAAGTATTTCAAACTTTAATATATTCAAATATCCGCAGTTACCAGCCTTCCACCTGTATGTTAGCCCTTATCCCTTTATTACGAAGACATTCCTCATTCTATGCCTGTTAATATTTCTTTTCCTAAAGTCTGTGTTTCATTCCAATAGAATAATATAGGAATTTCAGCTATCTTGTTTGCTAATAGTTGTGCTAATGATCTTTTTTTGGTTTATGTTTACTTTTAGACTATGTCCGATTTTATATTCAGATTGGCTTTCGTGTAATTAACTGGTTGGCTTTTATTTTTGTGTCCAGTTTGGTAACATGTCTTTTAATTGGCATGTTTAGACAATTCTTTTTCATGAACTTAGTGATATTATTTGATTTATAACTGCTATCACGGTGTATGTTTTCTCTTGTCCCATGTGTTCTTTCTTCTTTATTTTTCCTGGTACAATAATAAGTATTCCTTAAGATTATGTTTTATGTCTACCATGGACTTTCTTCTTTTAAACTTAGAACTTTTTAAACTCAGAATTTTTTTTTCACATTGCTGTAAGTTTAAATATATTCATCCTTAATTCGTAACCTTTTACCTTCAAATGCTATTGTACTGCTTTGCCAACAATGGACTTTCAATTCTACCTCCAGTTTTTGTGCTCTTGTTTTCATAGTTTTTAACTTCTACATAGGTTATAAACTCTACATTGTTATTGTAATTGCTTTTAAATGTCAGTGATTTTTACAGAGATTTTTAAATGAGAAAAATAGCTTACATTTACCATGTTCATTTTTCCCTTGATTCAAGAAACTTCATTTAATGTTTTTTTGTTGCTTTGTAGATTTGTCATCAATGAAGTCATTCACATTTTTTTGGTTTGGTCTGAAAAATATTTTTGGTTTACCCTCATTTTTGAGACATTTGTTGATTAGGCATAGAATTATGTTTGAAACAATTTCAGAAGTTTAAAGATCATTCCATTGTTTTCTTCTGTAACAGATTTTACTCTTTTGTTTTGTTTTGTTTGTTTCTTTGTACAGAGACAGGGATATTTTTAAGAATTTCTCTTTATTACTTGTTTCCAGCAGTCCGGTTATGATGTGCTTTTGTGTGGGTTTCTTGCCTGGAGTTTATTGAACTTCTTGGATCTATAATTTTGTAGTTTTCATCATCAAACTTTGATAACTTCCAACCATTGTTTCACTGGCTCTTTTTTGCCTTCTCTCCTAACTGGGACTCACTTACACATCTCAGATTCTACGTGATGTTTTACTATAACTGAATGAGGCTATGTTTACTTTTTCTTTCTCCTTTTTTTCTTCTTTTACTGGTACTGGCAATTGAACATTGAACCCCGTGCCTTCACTCTAATCTATGTCCCAGATTTAAAAAAAAAAATTTTTCTGAGCCAGACTCTTGGTAAATTACTATGTAGTGCAAGCAGGACTCGAACTTGTGATCTTGCTGCCTCAGGCTTGCAGAGTGCTGCTATTTTAGGTGTGTGCTCTGACAGCCAACTTCTCGTGGTCTTTCCTTGTTATGCTTTCAATATGTCTTCAAGGTAACTAATCTGTTCTTTTGAAATATATAATCTGCTGTTGATCGTCTTTTGTTAATTTCTGAAATTTCAGATGTGCATTTTTAGTTTTGAAAGCTTGGTGGTTCTTTTGTATCTCATTGTATCTATGATCATTCTTTAGCATGCTATTGGACGTGAGTCATCAGGCTTTTTGATAGACATTATGTATATCTTCTTAACATGTTTTAGCATAATTGCAGGCCATTTTATTTTAAGATATGGCTTTCAGAATATTAGAAACACTTCTTGGAAAAATCACATAGTACTGTCTAACTGTACATGAACAAGTTAGTTACACTCTATACTTACTTCTTCACCTTCTCGTAATGAAATGGGAGACAAGCATTCTGTTGCCAAGAAAACACACCTTTCATATGTGTCGGCTCTTAGTTAAATACGCATGTTGGACGAAATATAATCATTATTGATTAGAACTAGACTAAATATAAGTGTTTGTAATGTATAGAATTGTTACACAGTTATTAAGTATTTTCATTTATGTTTTATCTTTGATATTCACAATTGTCCTATGGGAAATCATACAGTTTTCCAAGCTTTCTAATTCTCCCTTTTGTGTGTTGGGAGTGAGACATAGACATTAGAGATTGTACAATGTTTATTATTTAACAGTGTTTAAAAAATATATCTAAAGCAGACTTCTAGTATCGAAATTTTTCAATATTAACTATTAATAAAATGTAAAACAATAAAAAGAAAAATTTACCCATTGGGCTGTCACATGTTAGGATTATTGGCAAAATCACTGAGAGAAGTCATTAAAAATATCTAGCATAACACATGGCAAATGGTAAATACTCATTCAGTACTATCATTATTTCGTAAATGGAATACTAGTCAGTAAATTGGAAGACAAATACACTCACAGGGATTTTTGTCATTAATGGTGATTAACTTGGTAATGAAAATGGTTCTTTTTTCTTCCTGTAGTGCTAAACATAAACCCTATGGAGAAGTGTGGACAAATCAGGGATGTATCACTCAAAGATTTATTGCAGAGTGACTATGGCAAAAAAATCAGAATTTGTCCAGGCCAACAGATTCTTTATATGTGTGCCATTTATCACGGGTGGGACTCCTGCTGACGTTCAGATAATACAGTCTGATCTGGTGTTGCAGAAAAAAGCTGAGCTTATTCCAAATGTTGGCTGTTAGGAGACAGTGGTTTTGCTGGGAGAACGATGGGGGGAGGAAGGTAACAATGTGCCCGGAAGTTCCTCTTGGAGCCGTAATGCTGTGAGCTGGCCTCCTTTTCCCTGAACTTGGCGGACGTTTAATGACCTTCTCACATGGGATCGTATTTGTTGATCCTGTAGAGACCTGCCCAGGCCCTTAATGTGGGATCGCACGGACTGTTCCCTTAATGCGATAACTGTGTTTCCTTCTCAACAGTAACTTACAGCTCCCGCAGCTCGTAGCAGTCAGCGGTGCTCGTTCTTTGGGCTGATGTCTCCTCAGCCCTCCAGGTGCCTTCAGAAGTTTCTCTGCGGCGCCCTTCTCCGTTTGGAGCCAGCTAGCCAGATGCCTTCTCCCCAGGTGTGTTGTTCTGGTTCTCTTTTTGGGCAGAGACTAGTGACGCCTCCCTGTCACATTTCGGGGTGCGAGTGTGTGGTCCACGGGATCTCAGGAAAGCTCCCCTTTTAGGGTTGGAGTTGGGAGGACTTCCCATCCCTCCCCTCAGTGCTATCCCTGAAGGCCGACTTTCTTTTCTTTAGTCTCACCTGTGTCCTTTGGAGACTGGAGGCAGGTGACCAGTGAGAAAGGAAATGCTCACATTTCCCCCCAAAGCCTTTGGCAATCTTATATGACGGCTTCTCCTCAGATTGTGGTAGAGAGCACCCATAAAAAATCCAAATTCTGAAACAGTAAGTTTTCTCAATTGCCTTACAATGAACTCTAATATAGCAATTTTCCTCACTACATGGGAAAACAAATGATTCAGTAATTTCACAAAGAGAAAAACTAGACAGGTACCGTTTGAATCCAGGTCCGACTCGGAAGTCTTTGCCTCCAACACCGAATCGTGATTTCTCCCCATCTTTCGGTGCGTTTTGTCTCATTTACCATCATGTCTGCCCTGATTTCTCTTACCTCTCAATAGAAAGCTGCGTGACCCTTATCCTGGAAGGGGACTTCTGAGATACATGCCGGTTAGGGGAGAAGCTGAGCCTATCGCCAGTGACCCTTGATGTCTAGTTTAGGAGTTGTGCTGCCGGGCTGCACAAGCTTAATGGTCGTTTGTGTGGAATAAGATTCCTCTATTTCCTGAATAGTCTGCATCACTCTGATATATGGTTTTCATACCAAGGTCTACTGAGCTGATATAGAGACAATATAAAATGTTTATGTGTTTGTATCTTGTTTTTTGTTTGTTTTTTGAGACAAAGTCTTGCTATATAGTTCTAGCTGTCTGAAATGACCATGTAGCCAAGGCTGGCCTCGAACTCTTGCATATCCTCCTGCCTCAGCCTCCCAAGTGCTGGGATTACAGGCATGCGCCAGCACATCCGGTAATATAAAATGTTTAAAGTCACATAGAAATTTTTCTGAATGACACCTCAGTATCTCCATAGGGCTGGAGTTATAGAGGTAAGACTGGGGGCTGGGATTGGAACTGTGTGTATTTCCCCCTGTTGAAATTGGGAGCCTGGTGTGATGCACACACACAGTGCTTGGAAATGCACGGAATGGGATCTAAGGAAATCTAATCCCTTATGTGCACAGGCAGTGAGGAATTTAGGCACTAGAGGAAAAGCCCAAAGATTCTTTTTGTGTGAAAGCCCTTATATAAGACAAAGTGCAGAAAAAGGGGAAATCGAAAGTTCCAAGAAAATTCTTAAAAGAACCAGGCTCCGTCTCTTGGGCAACAGCCTTTGGAGAATATGGAAATAACTCGGCTTTATTAGGAGTATGGGGTTAAAGCTATGGGCAGTTTTCAAACACTTAGTTCAGCTCTTTCAGAAAAGTAGGTTTTCAAACCAAATTGAATTTGGGAAGTAGAATTTTATTGATGAGATGGTAGCTTAGCTTTGGCCTTCTGTGAAATTTCACAGACCTCATCAAAGTGTGTTTTAAAATAAATTGTGACCACACTGAGAGCAGTCTCGAGACTCGAATCATCTTGCATGTGTTGGTTCAGTTAAATCAAATAAAGACGTGGCAGGGCTTCCCGATGTTAGTATGTCTTCAAACACTTTGGGCTGGGCCACACACACCAGAAGTCAGATGGGAGATGTGCTGGTTGTCATGGGTCTAATTCTGCATGGGAGCAAAGTGTCGAGAGGGTGTATTGGGAAGGCAAGACCACTAACAATTCTCGGGTTAGGCAAGCTCTACCTGTGGCCGGAGCTTCATTTGTCTTGGTGGATCATCTGTCAAAGGAAAACCAAAGAATTAGGACGCTGCCTCAATCAAATCGAGTTGTTGGGTAGGAAATAATTATATGGTTTTCAGATCAAGATTTATTTTTCTACTGTAGAAATGTAAAAGAGAGAGGAGGAGGGGGAAGGCTGGGGAAGGGAAGGAAGGGGGAGGGAAGGGCGAGGAAGGGAAGAAAAGGGAGGGGTAGGGAAGGGAGGGGAAGGGAGCGGTGAGGAAGGGAAGGGAAGAGCAGGGTGAAGAAGACTAATGGTGAAAGAAAAGCTTTTTTGGTTTACACTCTAAATTCTAGATTTTAATTTGCCCCCATACTTACCCTGTGACCTCGAAATGGTCTTTCTCCTCTGAACATCTCTAAAGTCAAAGAATGTGATAAATTGATCCCTGTGGTTCCTACCAATTCCAAAGGCCTGAGACTCTATTCAGAGAAGAGCCAAGGGTGGGAGTAGTTGCATGCATGCACAAAGGGCAAACTGTTTTAGATATCGCGGTGGATTTCTGTATTTTTAAGTTGCATTTTAAACACATACCGAGATGTTTTGGTCATCACCAGTCCCACTTGAAACTCTAGTCCGGAAAAAGTTTCCATTTAGAGAAAATGTTTGTATTTTAAATTAAACCTAAATTAGTTAAGAAATCATATTTTTGTGACAAAGCATCAGAGAGCTTTATGTATTTACAAGACTGCCCGACACATCCCAGTTTGCAAGTCTGTAACACATTCATTGAATTTAGGTGTCGCGCTCTCTAACAACTCATTTGCTTTTCAGTGTATTGCAAAATTAACTGTATATTCCCGTTGATAGCTGTAAAATCTTCTGAGTGCTGTTTTGTAGAAAAATTAATGTCCTCAGTTGCAGCTTAATCCCAAGAGCATCCACTGTTTGTAATATTAAAGTAAGGTGCCATATAGCTTTGCAACCCAATAGACAGCTTTGCTTAAAATATTAGAACTGGATTCATTTACCTAAGGAGAAATTTTATTTGTACTGTGCTGGGGATAGATAATGAAGGATATTGAAGGGATAAAATATTGTATTCCTCTAGTTATTCTTGTAATTCATATTTCCCTTTATTTCCCTTTTTGTGCATTCACAAACACACACACAAACACAAACACAACTGACCTACAATGAACTACACATATATTACACAATTACACATACCGTACTCTCAAGTTGAGTTGTTGGATAGGAAATAATTACACTATTTTCAGATCAAGATTTCTACTCTGAAAATGTTAGTGTGTGAATTCATACACAATTTCAATACTTTTTGTGTATTCATATGCAAACTTTTGTGTATTCATATACTAATTTGACAAATGTGCAAAGTTTTGCGTATTCATATACTAATCTGACAAGGTTTGACAAATGTATAAGCCTATGAACATACAGATGTGTGCACATGCACGTACACACACACACACACACACACACACACATTTCCTCTTGTGTTTTTGAACTCTCTGTCTTAACAGGACTGACTGATGTATTTTCTGTGCTGTAGATTACCTTGAATTTTCTAGAGTATTTTACATATGAAATTGTGTGTACATGTTATATTTTGTCTAGCTTTTCCATGCAACATCATTTACTTGAGATCTGCCTATGTTTTTGTGTTCTTTAAGATTGCATTCAGATTTTTAATGAGTAAGTATTCCAGTGCAAAGATTTGCATAGTGCTGAGCTGTGGGTTTTTCTAATCAATCAGATCTTGGATATTCCTGTCATTTATAGTTTGAGGCAATTACAAATAAAACAACTATGAACATTTGTGTGCACATTTCTGTAAGAATTGGAGCTTTCATTTGCCTTGGGTAAATGACTAGCAATGAAACGATGGGATTATACAATAGGTGTGTACTTTACTTTTTAAAGAAACTATCACCAAAGGCAGTTCTTTCTTTGCAATGTGCTTATTTTAAATTCTTCTGGGGCTCATTTTACTGACTTAGAACTTCAGTGTAATGTGAATAGAAATGTGGAGAGTGGGCGTCTTTTCATCTTATTCCTTTACTTCAGAGAAAACTCTTCAGTCATTTATCATTAAGTACAATGCTAGTTGCTGGTTTTCTTTGCCCTTTAGCAGTTTGAAATTTTCTTCAGATTCTAGTTTCTTGAAAATTTTGATCAGGAACAGGTATAGGTTGGGGGTTTAGCTCAAGAGGTAGACTGCTTGCCTAGCAAGTGTAAGACCCTGAGTTTGATCCCCAGCAGCAAAAAAAGAAAAAAGTAATAAGATTTTGTCAATGGCCTTCTCTCCATCTATTGAAGAAATTTTAATTCTTTGTTTTTTTTGTTTTACTGATATAGTGAGTGCAGAACTTGATTATATTAAGTCAACCTTACGTTCTATTTTAAGTCTAAGCTGGCTATGATATATTATGCTTTCAACATGTTTTTATTTGAATTTTTTGTTATGGCAGTACTAGGGCTTGAACCCAGGGCCTTCATACTTGGTTCTTCATATATTTTACTTTTTTATTTGGAGACAGGATCTTGCTAAGTCACCAAGTTTCCCATGCTGGGCTCGAACTTGTGATCCTCCCGTCTCAGCCACTTACACTGTTGAGGTTACAGGCCTATGCCACTATACACAGCCATGTTTTTGTTTTAATTTGTCATTGTTTTATTAATAATTTTGACGTCTTTGATCATGAGGGCTTTGATCTGAAGTTTTGTGGTAATGTCTTTGTCTCCTGTTTTTTATTAGGCTGATAGTGGCCTCACAGAATGAGTTTTGAAGTGTAGCTTCTGCTGCAGTTTCCTGGAAGAGTGTGTAAACATGGCGAGATTTCCTCCTGTTTGGTACAATTCACCAGTGACATAATCTGCGTGTAGAGTTATTTTTATTAAAAGGTTTTAAGCTATACATTCCATTTCCTTAATAGATATGGGGCTGCTCAGGGTCTCTGTGTGCCCCGACTCTTGTGCCAGGTGCTGGGGATTCTCACGGATACTCCCATAAGTTCCTCCAGTGCTATCCTCCTGACCTCCAGCCCAGGTGTCTGCGTTATTTTCTTGAATGAGCTTTGGTGCTTTGTGTCATTCAAGAAATTGGCTCATTTCATTGATTGTGTGAAACTTTGTCACTTTACTTTGTTTGTGACATTATCTTATACTTTTCATATATGTAGGTCCCGTTGTGGTATCATTTCTCAGATTTCAGAGACTGGGACTTTGAGTTTTTCTTCTTTTTTCTTTCTCCTAATTAGTCTGAGAAGTTGATCAATTTTACAGCTTTTGAAAATTCTGCTTTGGGTTGCCTTTACTTTTGCTTTAATTTTACTTTACTTTTACTTTTGTCCTTCTTTTTGCTTTTACTTTGGTCTTTCTATTTCCTTTCTTTGCTAACTTTGAGTTTGCTTTTCTTTACTCAGTTTTTGAAGATGGAAGTTAAGGTCATTCATTGAAGAATTTTATCTTTTCTAATATAAGTGTTTGTCTTAGTTACTTTTCTCTTGTTGCTGAGACAAAATACCCAACACCCAAATTTAAGGGCAGAAAGATTTATTTAACTCTCAGTTTGTAGAAGTCTCGATCCACAATTGGCTGGATCCAAGGCAGGGTGGCCTGGCAGACAGGCAGAAGGCAGCAAGGTAAGCAAGAGGGTAAGCAAGGGGCCTAACCAGCTTCTTCCTGTGCCTTATATTTTATCCAGGCTGCCAGGGTTAGGGTGGTGCCAAAACAATCAGCGGATTGGCCCATAATCCCAGCCTCACACCTTCTAAATCCAGCCACCTCTGAAAAAGCCTCATCTCTGATCACATGAGGCTTTGAGGGGACTTCTAGACACAAACCGTAACAGTATTTATTGCTGTGAATTTCCTCTTTCTCATGGTTTGTGGCAAGAAATAAAAATGAGATAATATATACAATGAATAATAAAGAACTAAAATGTATCATTATTATAGGAGAGTAGTCATGGTAATTATTTTATCTTGCAAACCTCCTTGGCCCAAATTGCAAAGGTTATCTTATGAATATCTGATTCTAAGCTTAAAATTTAAAATGTTTTCAAAATATTGCACTTCTTTAAGTGTGGGGGAAACTCCTGCAATAAAAAAGCAGATAAATATCAGTGAAGACAGCACATTTAGGCAAAATTAAGTCTTGACACATTGTCATATATTTTGCCTTAATAGCATTATATATAATATTTTTAAAATACAATTGTAATTAACTCTAAATTTCATTAACTTGCGTTTCAATAATTTTGTATGTTTTGCTTCAGAGCATTGATGGGCATAAAAAACAAGCCATTATATTTATTAAATTTACCTCTGCGAGGATTCTTGTCTCCCCCAACACAAGAGATTTCCTCTTGTTCCTTGATTTATTGGTTCTGGTACTTTCTGGAATTATTGAATTCCTCTCTGTTGTAGAAGCCTTTGAATCTTGAAGTTCAGCCAGTTGTCTATCTCTTCTCTTGTGGATTAGCCCTGGACTGTGGAAAATGGGGGCAGAATTAGGGTCCACCAAAGTGGTCACACCTGGGCTTGGAAGGAAAATGGCCCATGATTCCAAAATAGGTTCCTTAGGACTCTGAGTCTTCTGCGAGTATTGGGACACAGTCTCCAAAATCATTTGCTGTTTGCCATTGGGTAATTATCACAGGACAATTACCTGAACCCAGACATTTGTCAGGGACAGAAGAGGAAGCAGCCAATAAAACCGGCATCCTGCGGACAGCAGCTGTGTCCCATCTGTGAGACAACACAGCCGGGTCCTTGTGGATATTTGAAAAAAAAAAAAAAAATCTCAGAGTGTTTGGAAATGTGCTTGCCCCATATTACAGCAGTGTAAATAACTTTTATCATAGAAAAACAAGACCTTGGCTGGGTGTGGTGGTTGTATACCTGTAATATCAGCGCTCTGGGACACTGAGGCAGGAGAATTGCAAGTTTGAGCCCAGTCTGGGCAATTTACAGACTTGGTGAGGACCTGTGTCAAATTTTTAAAAAAATGGCTGGGATGTAGGACAGTTTGAAGGCTCTGGGTTCAATCCCCAGTATGGAAGGAAAGAAGAAAAGAAGGAAGGAAGGAAGGAAGAAAAGAAGGAAGGAAGAAAAGAAAGAAGGAAGGAAGGAAGGAAGGAAGGGAGGGAAGGAGGAAGGAAGGGAGGGAAGGAGGAAGGGTGAGAGAGAAAGAGAGAGAGAGAGACCTGGTATTTTTCGCTTCTAGATCAGATATGAACAGGGCACCCTGTTTTAACGTGAAGCCACGGGGTTCGGCTCATCCGAGCAGGGAGATGGTCAGGCTGTTTGTTGGCGAGCATCCTGGTGTGGGGTTTCCTTTCTTGTTTTCGGTGTAATCATCTCAGCCTGTCTTAATGAGCGGAGAGAAAACGCCTGACGCATGTGAAACCTGCAAGTGTGTCAGAAACAGTGATTTCTCTAAAATTCTTACATTCCAGGAAACACGTCTCGCTTGCTCTTCCTTTAATCATTTAATAACAAGGACGTTATCTCCGCTCCCTGCAGGGCTTTCAGGGGAGCTGGGCTGTCAGCTACCGTTTCCTACATTATTTGTAACCTCACAAGTAGATCTGTGTGGGCGTGGTGGGTACTTCATTTTGTCCTGGGCTGGGTGTTTTTTTTTAAGTTACGAATACAGAACGTGTGAGGATGAAGAGGGCGACGGTCTCGTCGGGGCTGACCCGGGACAGACGCAGCAGGCTTCTGATGACCGGGAAGGAAGGACGAGGCGGGACACTGGCTGGAAAATCAAGTTTGCCCTTCATAAACCGTGACCTTAGGGGTGTCACCGCCTGTCACCCAGCCTCAGTCCTGGAGCTGGCCAGCTGAAGTGGTGCCCAAGGCGCTCAGCCAGACCCTCAAATGCCTTTTATTCCGCCAGGTCTCGGTGCCCTTTCCTGTGTGTTTTGCTGCTAATGCAAGCACCTGTGGCTTTCTTCCTGGGAACATCTGAGACTCCTTGTCACATATACACAGAAACAGGGTGACATGGAGGTCTTATGTCTCCCGTTAGGCACATCTAGCTTTTACCCAGTGACAGGACGATGCAGAAGTATCAAACCCAAGCTGAGCACCGCGGTACACAACTGTAATCTCAGCCTCCTGGGAAACTGAGGCAGGAGGCTCACAAGGTAGAGCCTGGACTGGGCAACGCAGCCACTTAGTGAGATCCTGTCTCAAAATAAAAAATAAAAAGAAAGCTGGGGGTGTGGCTCAGTGCAGGTCAGTGCAAAAGGCTCTTGGTCCTATCTCCAGGCAAAACAAAACAAAGCAAACAAACAAAAAAACACAAAGCAAACATAACAAAACACCATAAAAGTTAGGCCGTTTCCCATCTTCACATGGAACAAATTCCAAAGGCATGAAAGGAGTAACTATTGGAATCACATTTGAAACTCAACTTTCCTGGGTTTCCCCTACTCCTGTCTTCCTTTCCCAGGTCTGTGCTTGGTTCCTCGAACACTTTTTTTTTCAATGATTCATTCACATTAGTGCATGTTTGCAGTACGTGATCACATATATCATGGGGAGGTAGTGCATGTGCATAATGCAGCTGAATTTTTTTGTCCCCTGCTCCTCCCGTCCCTCCCTGTTCCTTCCAATTCTTGGACACCTTCCATTTGCACAATCTCTAGTTTGGTTTTTTTCCTTCAATTCTTTTTTTTTTTTTCCCTTCTATCCTCTTTCCTTCTCCTCCCTGCCCTCTCCCTCCATCTCTTGTTCCCTTTCTGGGGTGCACTTTCTTAAGAATCACTTGCACATCGACCCTCATCTCAGTACCAGCTTCTGCAGAACTCCGTCAACCTTATTTAGCCTGCTGTTTAAAATTAAATAGTATTCATTTAGCTGGAAATTATTATTAGTTTACTCTTTCTTATAGTGCTTTAATAATTGCCTAAGTGAAGTCGCATGATGAGACAGCTACAAGTCTTCAGTGTAGGAACCCATGTTAGTGTGAATGGGTAGATTCGATGCTGTGTGGTCCAAATTCAAGTGAAAAAAATGTTATGATTTTACCTTATAATATTTACTACTTTCATCATACTACTGGTTTGAGGTGAGAAGAAATTATTGTTGCGTCTTATTTTATTTTTTCTAGCACTGGAGAGACATGCTAGGCAAGCATTCGACTACTAAGCTACACCCCTAGTTTGTGCTCTCGCTTTTTAAAAATTTTAAGATGGGTTCCAGCTATGTTGCCCCAACTGGCCAGCTTGGATTGGAGACACTCGTGCCTCAGCCTTCTGGGTAGCTGAGATTACAGATGCACATCACTATGCATGGGTATTCTTGCATTTTATAGATAAAATAGAATTCAGAAAGAACCCACCACTTGTCTGTATACCTAGAGAATTTGATTGCACCATTAACCCAAGTCTTCTAGTTGGGTTAATGGTGCAATCCTTTACCCAGCAGGCAAGTTGCTAGGTGAATATTTTCCTTGAAACTTCTTGAGGTTTTCCTACCTCATTCCCTCACCTGCCTGCCCTTCTGACCCTAGAGTTTTAACACTATGTTTAATATCTGGGAAGTATTTCAAATGTTAACTAAGATGTTATCTGTTAGTGACTTGGGGATCACAGATAAATAGTAGGATGCGTTGAAATATTTAAAGCTTTAATATTCAGAAGAATCTATGTTGAAATGATACCGAAGATCTTTACTCAAGTTCCAAATCATTCTGTGCATACAGTATAGAGAGTGTGGGGACCATATTTTTACCTATCTTCATATTTGAATTGAGAATGATTCATTCTTTCTTTTCTCTCTCTTTCCTTATTATTATTTTTTTTTCCTGCATTGGGAGTTGAACTTAGAATCTTGGCAGGGAGCTATACCTTAAGTCCCTCTATCTTTTTAAATGTTTTGAGACAAGTTAAGTTACTCAGTCGCCTACGATAGCCTTAGAGCTTGTGGTGTTCTTGCCTCAGTCTCTCAGGATGCTGGAATTACTGGCATGTGCCACCAGTCTAGGCTCATTCATTCTCTCTCTCTTTTTTTTAATCCTCTTTTTGGTGCTGCTAAAACTGGCTTTCCACATGCCAGAGATTGAACTTAGACCCATATATCTCACCATGCACTAAACTAACATCAAAATAAAATGGATCAAAGATCTAAATACTTAAAGAGAAACAATCTGCTGGAAGGTGAAACAGGTAAAACTCTTGGAGACTCAGGTGTAGGCAAAGACTTTATGAAAAGAAACTCCCACTGCACAGGAAATATTACAAAGAATCAACAAATGGCATCATATTGAATTAAAAGGATGATGCACAACAGAGGAAACCACCAACAGAGTGAAGAGACAACCCACAGAATGGGGAAAAAATGGCCAGTTATTCCTCAGTCAGAGGACTAATATTCAGAAGATATAAAGAACTAAACAAAAAAAAAAAAAGACCCCTCCATTTAAAGACCCATTCCAAAAATGACCATCTGCAATGAATAGACACTTCTCAGATGAAAAAGTACGAATGGCCAATAAGTACGTGAAACAATGTCCAACCTTCTTGGCCAGTCGAAAAATGGAAATTAAAACAACATCAAGATTCCATCTCATTCCAGAAAGAATGGCTTTCTCCAAGAAATCTACCAATAACAAATGCTGGTGAGGCTGCAGGGAGCAAAGAACTCCTCTCCATGGCTGGTGGGAGTGTAAACTGGTACAACCACTATGGAAATCTGTAGAGAGATTCCTCAAAAAGCTAAAACTAGAGGTTCCATTTGACCCAAATTGAAGTATCTTCCTGAAAAAGTTAAAGTTGTCATACCACACTTATACATGCTTATCCATGTTCATGGCAGCATGATTTATAATAGCTAAATCTTGGAAATAGCACATATGGGTGTCAACAGATGAATGGATAAAGAAAATATGACACTACTCGGACATAAAGGAGGTTAAACTTGAGCCATTTTTAGGTAAATGGATGCAGTCTGAGACCATAATCTCAAGTGAAATCAATGAAACAAATGTGTTTAAATATCACCTTGTTTCTTTTGTGTGTGAAATCCGAAGTATTAAAAAGCAGCAAAATGGCAGAGAGATATTAGGAATTAGGAAGCACTTCTTCAGATGGGAAGGGGAGCAAGAGATGGGGGAGAGAGGAAGGAAGGAAGGAAAATGGGATTTAAAGGAAAAAAGAATTGAGGGAAAATTGGAAATAGAGCTTTTGGAAATTGGGAGGAGAAGAAGGGCTGGAGGGGGGAAGGGAGCAAAAAAAAAAGAGTTCAGATGTATTTTGTACAAATCCCCCATGATGAATGTGATCATTAAATACTGCAAACTCATATTAATAAAAATAAAATAAAATAGAAAATAATAAAGAAACTCTTCGGCACCTCTGTATGATTTTGTTTGCTCCCCAAGTCATTTGATTTCTGTGCATCGAGTTTTCTCTACAAAAGTGTGTAATATTTTTTGAAAAACCAATTGCAGAATGAAAGAAATATTCCTAAGAAAGAGTGGTGGCAAGTCCGTGAAATTTCAGGGAAACATTTACTTTAACTAGAGTCTCGCAACAGACAAGTTATTTTAAGGTATTTCGAGGTACGAAGGAGAGATATGTATTCATCTTGCTGCTTTTGTTCTTAATATTTTGTTATGACTTTAAGATCTGCTCAGGAAACATAGTTATAATGGAGAATGAGAGTTTCTTGGTGAAGACTTTTTTCCTCTGGAGAAACAGTTGAAATAAAATAACTTCATAAATAAATTGTTAGCATGGTTTTCCTCAAAGTTTTAAGATACATAGAGAAGAGAAAAATTCTGGATATATGCTACGTATCAGTTACCCAGTATAAGTGAACTCCTATTGAAGAAAGATTAGAATTTTTCTCTGTATATCTTGGAGAAAGATTAATTCATTGAAAATCAGTGAACAGAAGTGATGAGTAGAGTCCTCACACGTGTAGATTTCCAACAGTAGACTTGTCTTGGCTGGACTATCTCAAATAGGGTGAGTTCCAAGTTCCTAAAGATGTTCAAACAATGATAAAACAAACAACTGCTAAGATTAACTGATACAAATATTTCTTCTTATTCTCCATATGCCTCTTTCCAATTTAGCAGAAAAGTAGATATGAAGATAACAGTGGCCTTTCCATTCATACCTTCACACAAATGTCTTCTATTTAGTTGTTTTACCTATGATGTCTTCTTTGGAATTGCTGTGTCCTTTTGTAAATTTTCAGAAATGCAATGCGTCAGTCAAGTAAAAATGTAATAATTTTGCAAGTTAGCTAACTTGTATTAGCAGGTAATTTAAGTCATGATGATAATTAGATGTCACTTATATTTATTTTTGTTGGGGAATGTAGAGAAATTGTACTCTAGCATCTGCTGATGTATGTATCAACGCATCTTTTATTATGAAGCAATCTTAAAGATAGTGTTAAAAGTTAAAGTGCTTTAAAAAAAAGTTAAAGTGCTTATGCTGTTTGACCCAGCAATAATTAACTCATGGAAATGTATGTAACAGAGACAAAAGGATCAATAAATGAAGATCTATGTACAAGGGACTGTCTTGTGTTAGTGTCAATACAGAAAGATATTAGGAAACATCAGCGAATAATTAATTATACAAATTAAGATGCATCCACACTCTGGAACAGTCAGGAAGAATGGATTAAAATTATATCTGCTTGTTGGAAGGAATATATACCAGGTGTTGAAAAAAAACCAAGATGAAGAAAACTTCATATAACCTGTTCTAATATTTGTGATTCATCATTCAAACCTGTACATGTATTTTATATGTAAGGTTATGTGTTTTTCTGTGTATCTTGCATAGGTAGTACATGTTCTGGTATATCTAAGCATGAAGTTAGGCATGGAAGATGTTAACATGCTTTGCCTAAAAGGGTAGGAAGAGAGGAAAGAAGAAGAATGTAGACAAATTAAAGAGCAGAACAAATGCAAGTCCTGTGTTAGGGCTTGTATGGCATGTATCATACAATTCCATTATTGTGTTGCATATGTAATTATATACACGTAAAGAAAAATATCTAAGGCATTGTCTGACAGTTTGGGAAAGGTGCTCTAAACACAGTTTATTATCCTGGTTTTACAATCTGAATGGTAGATATTATTTGGGTTTAAAAAAGAGAAAATAACTGGATTCAGTTCAGTAGTGTTTTTACTTGTTTTATTTACATCCTCGCTATTTCAGGTCTGATTTAATGCGATTTGCAATGAAAAATATAGCGTAATCTGACAAATAATTGAGGAAACTACAGAATGGGTACTTTAAGGTCATTTTCACAGTTACTTTTTGTAAATGATAATGGAGAAGGCTCCCTTTGGGTATCTGAGAAGTCACTCATGACTGAAGGGTTGATGTGTCCAGGCAGAACATTATCGATATTCTTACTGAGTGGGGTCCTTGATGAATTGACCTCGTTTGTCTCCAGGACACAGCAGCAGCTTCTCTCCCATGGACAAACGTTAAGGCCTGCTGAGCACTGTCAAACTCAATAAGTCAATGGTAATTTCAGGCAAGAAAAAAAATCTTCGTTTTAATTGAATCTTAGCATGAGACATGCAGAAAGAGGTCCACAGGGTAAGAGCTCACTAGCATCAACCTTTCCATCTACAGTTTTGTTTAATTTAACACCCGAGTGACTATGCAGCAGAAGCACACAGCCTTAGATGCATCTCACACTTTTAGGTCATTTACACGTTTTATACTAAACGCCGCAACTTAGGGAGTTCAAGGTGGGTTAACATATTTTATTTTTGAAATTTGTATCTGGATTCTGATATTTTGTGTGCTGTTAAATCTATCAAGCAATAATGGTTTTCCTGGAGCTAATCGATATGAGACTGTTTTTAAGTTGATACTGCCTGTAGTGCTATGACTTTGGCCTGAGAATGAGTGGGTCTCTTAAGGCAGTGAGGGGATCTGTCTTCACCTCTGAATTACCCCACTCATTTTCAGATGATTGGAACAGGCCTGCAGTTGGTCCCTCAGAAAGCGAGACTTTCACTCTAACCCCTTGCTGCAGTAGTTCATAATTCACTTGTACAGTCATCTCGATGTTAAGCAAGGCCTGTTTTCTTCCAGTCCCAGACATAGATTTTAAAAACATAGTACCTTAGATTTTGGGGGGGGAAAACAAAAACCTCTTAAGCCTTCTCACTGGGGAGGTCATCAATATATCCCCAAGAGAGTAAAATAGAACACATGCTGACTTAATATCCAAAATATCCAAAGGCCTTGAAAATTTAAATCTGCCTTGCCTCCCTGCATTGCTTTCGTCCCTTTCCTTCCCCTCTTCTTTTTCCCTAACATTTACCAAGCCTTTGTTGCATTCCTACTGTGTGCTAGACACTGATCTAATTGCTGGGAGAGTTGGTTTCCTATTAGTGCTTGTGATTGCTAATCTTGATATCAATTTAATTGGGTTGTGAAACAGCAGATTGGTGGCGCTCACTTCTGGGTGTGTCAGGGTGATCATGGAGGGTGACCTGGGGATCTGTGTCTGCTCCCTGCCCTTCCTCTCTGGCTCCGTTACCCTGCTCTGCTCCCTGTCCACCATGAACTAAGCAGCTTTGCTCCTCCATGCCTTTCCACCATGATGTTCCTGCCCTGAAGCACTTGACCATGGACTGAATCCCCTGAAACCGTGAGCCAAATTCAACCGCTTCTCCTTTAAGCTGTGTTTCCAGTATTGTGCCCCCACTGAAGGGAAAGCTTACTACTACACAGCTGTGTTGGATTGCTCCTACTGCTGTAACCGATTGCCACACATTTTGGGCTTAAAATAGCAAACATTTATTTTCTTGAACTTTTAGAGTCTTACACACCTACATCAAGCTGTCAGCAGCAAGCTGTTCCCTTCCAGGAGCTTTGGGGAATATCCTTTCCCTCTTTCCACTTCTGGTTTCCAGCAGCTGCCAGTTTTCCTTGGCTGCAGCCATACAGTACACTCTCTGCTCCTGCTGTTTAGTCGTTTTCCCTTCCTGCATCAGTTACCCTTTTGGCTTTCTCTTATAGGACACTTAGGACTCTATTTAGGGCACACTCAGATAAATCTATAATAATTTTCACATAACAAGATCCTTAATCAAATCCATAGTCTCCTTTGCTGTAGAGGGGAACATGCATAGGTTATAGGGATTAAGATCTGGATATCTTTAGGAACTAGTGTTCAGCCAACCACCCTGAAGATATACAAAATATTTAACATGTGTCTGCCCTCAGAGTAACTCACCAAGACACATATAAGCAGATTACTAAAATTTTAGAAAGTATGTGCCCTCACAATCTGCCAGCATAGTATATTCCTACCTAAAATCATTTAGAATTATCTTCTTCCCTGCTGTCAATTTCAGTTCAATGCATATTTGAATAGATTAATTGAACATTAAAGTCCAGTTAATACGTGGATGTTTTCTATGCCTGTGATAGGTCAGAGAGTGACCCCACAGATTCTTGGGCCCTGATCCCCTGGACCCCAAGAAGGTTCTTTGTTATGACAGTGGGGATTTTTCAGCTGTTGTTCAATTAAGAATTTTGAAATGATGAGATCATCCTGAATTATCTGAGGTGCCCCGAAATGGAATCACAGCAGCTTTGCAAGTTGTAAGGTAGAAGGAAATTTGAAGGCAGAGAAAGGGAAGGTGATGCAATATTGGAAAGATTTGAAGATGTTAGAGTTGCTGGCTTTGGTGATGGAAGAAGGGGCCATAAACCAAGGGGTGCCAGAAATGCAACATTAGCAGCTGAGCAGGCTAGGAAGAGGTTCTTCCCTTAAGCCCGTGGAGGAAGCACAGCTTCTAACACCCTTACTTTAGCCACCCAAACTGAGCTTAGTGTTTTCACCTTCAGAGTTGAAAAAGAAAAAAAATCTGCATTATTCTATACCACCTGATTTTTGTTAATTTATTGAAAGAGTTGTTGCAAAGTAACACTGTGTTTTTGGAGCCTGGATGAAAGCATTCTGGAACAAGTTGTAGCAGAGAGCACCGTTCTGTGAGATCAGAGACAGAGTCAGATTTGCTCTGGAACGCATTCTTCTGAGGCTCATGTTTTTTCTGTGCAGAATTTGAAGCCGGACTTGCTTTCATGTCCAGATGTTATGTTGGTAAAATAAAGTCCTAGCTGGGTGTGCAGGCACACATCTGTATTCTCTGAGGCATGCGGGGCCAAAATTTGAACCTAGTTTGGACAACTTACTGACTTAGCAAGATCTTGTCATTAAAAAAAAAAAAGTTAAAAGGTAGGAGAGAAACAGAGGGATGGAGGATATAGCTTAGTTTGAAGGCTCTGGCTTCAATCCCCAGTACAAAACAAACAAAATTTCTATACTTCATTTCCTGCACATTATATTCAAATATACAGTAAGAAACTATCAAATCAGGAAAACATTATTGATATAATACGCATATTCCTGAATTGGATTCTGAGCCTCAATAAAGACAATAATGAGGCAGTCTAAACTATTCTAGTTTAGATAGTCTCACTTCCTGTTTCTGAGCCAAAACCACCTCCTGCAAGTGATTGTGACTTTGACACCAGAGGCAGATCCTGTTGCAATAATGTAGAACATCCGCAGAGTTCTGCTGAAAACAGAATGGGCTAGTAAGGGCCTTCCAAGGAGAGGAAACAGGAAGCCTTCCTTTCCATGCACCCGGTACAGTTAGCAGTCTTGCTTCTGGAGCTAGTGTGTGTGTTCTTGGTTACTCACAAACTATTGTACTCTACGGACTGAGTCAACAACCCCTCTGAGGCACGTGTCAAGAGGAAACGCTTCACACTCTGGGAAGAGACTAGTAACGGGCCCGTCTCTGGAAGCAATTACTAATTACACAAGCCATTTCCACTTACCTGCCCTCTCTTCCCATAATCACAAAAGTGAAGGAATTGGGTTAGAGAAATTCCAATATCCTTCAAAGATTAATAATTTTATTATATTCTGAAATGCTTGATTATTAAATTTCCCATTAGTTTGCGCTTTTAGATCAGGCAGTGAGAAATCAATCAACTAATAATTAATTTGTACTTGGCACAGTGTTAAATATTCATATTCTTCATGAATTATACAATATTTTCTCTGAAAGGTCTGCGTTTAAAGGCACTTTTCCCTCTGCCAATTGTCATTTGCCTGATTTCTTATTGTCATGCCCATACTGAGTCTTTGTCTGGTTGCGTGATCAAAAGTCCCAGCACCCTACAAAGTCTCAATGACCTTGCACCAACCTTGTTGGCTGTAAGCTGAAGAACACCTGCACAAATTTTACGTTCACCTTGCCCTGTTAACATTCCTACGTAACACCAAAAGACAGAAGCAGTAAAGTGCCACTCCTACTCCGATTGCTTTTGTATGGAAAGTTATTCTCAAAGCCTCGGGAAGAATGCATTTGCTTGGAACTTCTTCACCATGTGCTACACATTTTAATACCAAGATAAAAAACAGCACAAGATAGTCAGTGAGACTATGAAACTCTTTTTCTTATCTCGGCCTGCATGTTTTTAGGTTGTATTAATTTTAAACTAAGATCAAAGAAGTAACACCAAGATCGACGAAGAAGCAGATTCTTCACAACATTTTAATGTAATCGACCTATATTGTTTTATTCTTCGGAAGTTAATAACTGGTCTCAACACCTGCTCTTTAATATGTACTTAAATGTGAGTTTTCTTCTGAGATCTCCCTCCTGAAAGTTTAAACCAAGGTTAATTATCTTCCATGAACTACAGAGCTAATTTCAGAGCTAATTTTGTACTTTATTTAGATGAAGTGAAGTTTAGTCAATAATAGAGTTTTTAAAATTACGATTGCCTTTTGCAAAAAATATATTTTTTAACAAAGAATCATTGATATCATGTTCCATGCAGAAGACAGTCAATTAAACCTCGGCCCTGGAGCTCAGGAAGAGATGGGTTCAGATGGGCCAGTGACAATTTTGTGTCCGATTTGCTGTCATCCAGCAAGGGAGGCAGGAGATGTGATTGAGTTGAAGGAGACTGTGTCACACAATGTGGGAGTGTGTGAATATTTTCGATTGTTCAGCAGAAAGTAGAACTGTTTCTAAGTGGCAGATGAGGAAAATCTTCGCAAGTAGGGAAATATGTGTGTTGGATCTTGGAAAATTCAAAGGGCTGATCAAAAGCAACATGTGTGTTTAAAAATAAAAATTATATTGCCGTTCATCCCCCTCAAAATGCTTCCCTTTGTTTCATATACAATTATCCCATCGTTATTGCCACTTTCTGAAGCACTTCTGGAGTCCTCTTTCCTAAATGTTACAATAAACATAGTGAGTGCTGTTAAGTGCCATCCAACAGAAAGGCAGCTCGTGAACACATGACGCTGTGTCCTCATCCGCCTTAGTCCCCAGATCTGGCACCGTGTGACTTCTGGCTCTTCCCCAAAGTCAAAATGATCATGGAAGGGAAACTTTTTGAATCCATTCGGGACATCAAGGCAGCCAGGTCAACACAACTAAAGACCCTCAAGAAAGAGGACTCCAGAGCTGCTGCAGGAAGCGGCAAGGACAAGGGGAGGAGTGTGTTTGAAGTGAGGGGAGGATTTTGAGGAAGATTAATGGCAGTGCATCTTTTACTACAGTTTTTTAAAAAAATTAAACGTTCGTTGGATTTGTTTATCATACCTTGTATATCAAATATGGACACAGAAAAATTCACAGTAAGGTCATTTGAAGGAGAATAAATAGCTCAAGAAGCAGTACAAAGGTAAACAAATACAGGGATGATTTCAAAAATTGGCAATAGTTTAGTTTTAGTAGAAAAGAAAATAGATTTCTAGGGACAAAAGATACCTAGGTGGGAGTAGAACTTAGAAAACCTAGTAGGAGTTTGAAGGAATGAACTCCATCCCCAAATTTTATTCTCACCTTCCTGACAATATTCAGTTGAAAACATATTTAATAGACAAGAAAGAGGCAAAACATACAGAACCAGAAAGTAAATGGAAGAGACGGACAAGATGCAGTTGGGCTACCTCAATTTTGTCCCCTAGAAGAAACTTCTTGATAAAATGCAGGCGAGATATGAATGTCTTTTTGATACTTCTGTAGGTAGGAAAAGCATAAAAATCAAAACAGCAAACCAGGGAATTGTGATTACTTGCCCCCCAGTGTCAGTAGAATTGCTTGGAGCGTCGAGTTGTTCTTTTTGAAAGACGCCCAGTGAAAGGGAAAGTCTGAATGCAATTTGAAGAGAAGAATAGGTTTTCTAAATTGTGTCATCACTTCATTTTGCCTCTATGCAAAGAAATTGTATCTTATGTTCCAAGTCACAGTACATTTGTCCTTAGACAGTTCTACACCATAGTCACCACCACCAATTTTCGTCAAAATGTTTATGTTATCTGTGGGTCTATTTCGGAAACTAACAAAAATTGTTAGGCTGAAGGAGAGACATTTCAGTGAGCTGATGAGATACTTCGGATTCCTTTACTAAATTCAAGTGCTATCGCTTCTCGGCCTTTTGGCTAAGATCAAGTGTACTAAATTCAAGTGCTGCTTGCAAATTACATATCATTGCAATGGTATGTCTGTCTGATAGCTTGAAAGATCTATGTGAGAATATCATATTTAATTGTTTTATTCTTTAAATAATTGAGAAAGATGACTTTGGAGAGTGCTTACTTGAGATTTAACCTTCATCGAGTTGCAGAGTTGCCCAGGTTAGGAAAAAACCCCAAAACTCTTCTTTCTTTTTTTCTCACTTTGTTGTATAACCATCCATTTCTACATTGCTTTTCCTGCGGTGAGTGATTTATTTCAGGCAAACTTATGATGGATATGTTTTTCATGATTAAAATGAGTACTTTTTAACCTTAGGCTATGGCAGATGGGTGCATAAATATGAAGCAGAAACTCCGCCAAGGGTTGACTTGTTCCATTTTTAATCCTTTCTTCTTACACATTTTTTTTTTTTCCAGTAGAATCTTGGTAGTTCTTAAGAACTTTAGATTGGATGATTTAAATTTCTTCCAAAGCCCTGTATTTAATTTTGGCAATGACAGAAGCTGTTGAATTTACCCAGGTATGGTATACCTGGTCTGTCTAACTCTGGTCTTCGTGGGTTGTTCATGTCCTGATTGTAATAATCGTGGGCACATGTTGTCTCTTAGCGATTCCAGAAGAAATTATTTTCTTTGGAAAATTATAAGGGCACCTAGAAATAACTAAAAACAACCTTTATGTTCATAGGTGATCTCTTTTGTGTATCTTTTGCTGGTCTTGTCAGAGTGGTTGAATGAATAAAGCACACAATGTTATTCGGATAATCCAAAAGCAGATTTTGAGGTCTTGTTCATGAAAGACCATTAAGAGAAGAGAATTAATTCCGTGCTAGAACAACAGCACACGTATCTGGAAGCGCTGACTTACCAGAGACTTAAACAAGAAATGATTACAATGTAACAATCACAGGAATATAGCTTCAATTTTCAATTTTTATTTCTCTTTTGGGGGCTAATTATCAGTGGATAGAACAGTAGCTTTTGTCTCATTTGGTCTAGATCTCCCTGCATCTTTCCCACATTGTTCTGAATATCCTTGGTTTTTGTCCACCTTATCTATCTTCTTATCGTATTTTGATGCATGCTAAATTACTACTGTAGCTGTTGTTAAATCTTAATTGCTGTGATTTCTTTGACTTCCTGTAGTTTTGTAGGGTTCAGGAATTTGCAATTGGAGGTGCTCTGCCTCTGATGGACTCCAGGGCTCTGAATCTCTTTGATTCAGCTCTGAATCACTTGTGTGCAAATCTTCATATACATTTCTTCAAATACATTCACATGATGGAAACTTTCTCCTCTCTTTGAGGTTCAAATTTAACAATCGCATGGTATTAAACACAGGCAGAGAAAATTATCTTCTGACTGAGACTACATTATGTTCTTTACATTTCGACAGCCCTTCCCCTTCTGCCTACTTCCTGAGTTGTCATCATCTAAATGGCGGAAGGCTACTGGGGGCAAGAGAGAAGGTTGCTGGATTAGCAAATAAGAGCACCTAGGAGGGGCATAAAGGATGGCAGGTGCTTGAGCTATCCCTTAAGTGGTTATGGTTTGCATCACACATGTCCCTAGAAGGCTCATCTGTCAGAGTTGGGGCTCTTGGAAGGTTACTGAATCATGGAGGTGCTTTGGTCATCAGGGGATGAATCCATGCTGAGTTCTCAGCTGTCTGTGCTATAAAGGGATGGGAGCCATTTGGAGGAAACAGCTTGCTTAGGGGTATGATTTGGTAGGTGTACCCTGTCTCCAGCTGCTTCCTTTCTCCCTGCTCTCTTTCCTTAGCCACCATGAGATGAGCAGTTTTCCTCTGCCATACCCCTGCGCCATGGTGTTGCTGCCTCAGAGCCAGCCAACCATGGACTGAAATCTCCAAAACTGTGAACCGACATAAACCTTCCTCTTTTTAGTTGTGTTTGTCAGGTATTTCATCCCAACAATGAAAAGCTGTCTGACACAGATATCCAACTGGAAATGCTGAGTAGAAATTACATATCTAAGACAGAGCCTAGGAAATACTTCAGATTAAATTAGGCATCATTGAAACATACAGGTATTCAAAGAAGACACCAAAGGAATGTCCTCATACACAGGAAACACCAAAAGAGTGAAGTTAGAGAAGAAAATTAAAATTTATTTTTATGCAACAACAACACATAAGATTTTGAATTTCCATAATGAATTTATATATTTACACGGGCATGAAAACTTAGTTTTGAACTTTTTAGTGGGGAAAAATCAAGAAAATAGGGAATAAACTTTATTTGGATTTGCTTTGTCTGTGGAGACTTGGCAATACTTAACAGAGTATAGATGAAGGGGTGGGATCCTTAGCAGCCTGAACTAGGTGAAAATGAAGCTGGATTATAGCAGGTTGCTATTGTGTAACTGGTACTTATTTACAGTCTATAGGAAAGGAAAGGCCGGCTTCACTAACTGGGACTTTAAGTAATTTTTCTGTTTTTGAAGCAGCAAAATCATCTTTCTGTATTATTCATTCAGTAGCTTTTTCTCCATCTGAAGGGAAATGTCTTGGCAAGTGTAAATGTGCTTCCATTTTCTTTCTTTTTAATTCCTTTCACATGATAAATTGCAGAGAACTGTGCCGAAATCCCTTGAAATTGAAAAGTCAGCCTACAGGAAGGCTTGGAAGCAAAGGTTTTAAACATAATAAGTCCGTAGATATGCAGCTGAGAGAATTTTCAGAAACATTTGCAGCCGTTTGCTACCTTTCATGGGTACATATAGGTTCATTTGCATACTTTTCAATTCTGCTGTCTTGGGCGGTCAATCAGAGTTATATAAAACGATCGCCAGCCCCCCATTACTTGAAACATCCCATATATTTTGAAGATAAGGTCACTCATAAGACAGCTTTTCTTTAAAAATGCAGCAAGATAAAATGAAGAAGTATCTTTGCATTTTTCCCTATTTCTGTCTGTATAAAGATTAAATGCCTGTTTGCAAACTGGGTTCTGTGTCCTTCTGTACCCCTTGGTCCTAATGGAGGTCTTCAAGCTCTTTTGTTTTCATTTTTAAAAAGAATATACATTTATAAAAAATTTCAAAGCACTCTCAACCTATTTCAGCATTTCCAAAAATGTTCATTATTTCACAATAAAGTGAAAAAATCTTACACTAATAAAGTATATGGGGCAATAATTCACCTAATCTCAAAGAATCGTCCCGTGAATTGTTGATGAAGAGGAAAGGGTGTTTTTACACTGGGCAGGTCTGGTAACCATGAGATACTGTACGAACAGGGGCTAAAGTGCCATTATACTCCACAATGGGGAGACTGGCATTGTGTTGCTGCCACTGAAACACTGTGAAGTACACAACTTGTCCTGAGACGTGTCATGGACATGGGGATGTTTAAGATCTAAGAAATAAAAATCATCAGAGAAGTCTGTGTAGTAGGACACCTGTAATACACATGGCCTACCTCTTTAAAAATATTAATGGTGAGCAAAAATGAAGAGGGGAACTTGAAGATTAAAAGAAAATAAAGAAACATCCAAAGACTGGAGTCCTGGATTAGATTTCAGGAAAATATTTTAACATAGATTGTTTATGAACTGAATCATTGTGTCAATATTAGATCTCTGGGTTGGGATTATAGCATTATGGTTACCTGCTCTCTAAATCTATTCTCAGAAGATACATTTAGGGGTGCAGTGGAATGATGTCTAGAACTCGCTTTGATAAATATTTATGTATGTATGTAAGCACACATACTGAGGTAGAGAGGAATATACAAATACTACGTGGTAAAATGCTAAAAACTGAGAAGTATGATGATATTGGTGGAGAGATCGTCACTACTGTAAATTTTTTCAATATTAACATAAGTTTGAGACTCTTAAAATGGGGAAATGCATTTTATATATAAATTATAAATGTATATTAATTATATATAAGTATATATATATATGTTTGAAAGTCAAGTACTTAGACCTGAAAGATGTGCCTGTCATAAATGACCCCAACTTCAGTGCTTTGAACTTCACAAGATGCCGTTATGTATTATCAATTCTTCTGCATAGCAAAGGAAACAATCTGCAGAATGAAAAGACAATTACAAATTGGGGGAAAATGTTTAGAATCTATACACGTAAAAGGGGATTGATATCCAGAATATATAAGGAACACAAACACTTTAATAACAAAAAACCCACATAATCTGATTTAAGAATTGGCAACAGACCTAAATAAAAAGCCTTAAAATAGGAACGAAGCCAATAAAAATTGTCCACCATCGCTAATCCTCAGAAATACAAATCAAAACCACAAAAAGATAGCACACCAAAAAGATAACCACGCCACCAAGAGTGGTTAAATCAAAATACCAAAGTCAACAAGGGCAGGTGAGTATGTGAAAAAAGGAAACACTTGCACACTGTCGGTGGAAATGGAGTGTAGCACACTGATTATAGAGAACGGTGTGGAGGATCCTCAACAGCTAAAAATAGAATTCTCACCTGATCCAGCCATCCAGAGTTCCAAAGTAAATGAAATCAGTATGGTGGAGAGACAGACACCTGCTTTCTCACGTTCATTGCAGCATCATTCAAAAATATGCAAACTGTGGAATTGACTGAGGTCTCCATCACTGGATAAAAGGATAAAGAAAATGTGGTATACTTGGTGTGATCCAAAAATATGGTGAATGTGGTGAACATTTAAACTAAAAAAAGAAAAATTTCAGTAAAAGACACATTGCCATGAATCTTTCTCACAGTACCGCCCCTCACTTCACACTCTCATGCCGTCTTTCTTGCCACTTTCTGAAACAGCTCTCGCAGTTCCCTTCTGGAAGTTCCCTTTCCTGAATGTCATTAGTTGTGTTGTTGTGGCTGCTTTGATTCCCTGAATCAATTCAGGATGTTTACCTTGGGGAAGAACCAGGCGCCGCATGGTGCCAGACCTTGTGAACAAGTGGGCTAGGACACACTGCGATGTTTTCACAAGCTTGTGTTTAGTGTATTTTTCATCATATCTCATAAAGAGAAGAAAGGAGACTTCCACCACTACTTCAGAAAGTGGGAAGAATGAGGATGAGATGAGTGTGTTCAAAATTAGGAAGAGTATTTTGAAGGGGACTCATGGCAATGTGTCTTTTACTGTAAACACTTTTTAATATAATTATTATTGTATATTTTGATCACACCTCATATAGACACAAGGAAGTACTCTTCCACTACGCAAAAAAATATCATTTCAGAGACTTGGCTGGAACTGGAGGTTAGTATGACAAAGCAAATAAACCAGATGCAGAAAGACGATACTGCTTTATCTCGCCTGTACATGGAATTCACAAAGACTTAATCTCATAGAAGTTGGGACCAGAGAGTGGTAATTACCACAAGCTGAGGAGAGTAAAGTGGAAAGGAGGATGGGAAAGGTTGATAAATTGGTGCTGAATTATATGTAGATAAAATAAATTTTATTGTTTCACTGCACTGCGGGGTGACTGCAGATAATAGTAATACTTTATGTATTTCAAAATAGCTCCAGAAAAAGATTCTGAATATTTTTACCACTAAGAAATACTCACCTTGATTTCAACATTATGTTATATATACAGACATGAAAACATCACATAGTACCCCATAAATACCTATAAATTTATGAGTCAATCGAAATAAATTCAATACCTGTACACGAATTCTCTATGATTGATATTATTATGTATATCTAAAATGTACCACAAAAATAAAATTTAACATAAATAAATTTAATAAAAAGAAGATGCTATCCCTGTAGCTTGTATATAGTTCTTTAATGTTGGTTTAAAACTTCTATTCTTATCTACCTATTATACTTGTGTGATAATTATAGCTTTAATTCAGATATCTACATTGTTACAGTTTTTGACAGTTGTGTGAATCCATTTGCCATTTGAGAAACATAAATTCACATTAAATCAGTCGATTGTGTTTAAATTTAGGAAATTTGCAAAGGAATTTATATGAACTCCAGACGCTGTGCAAACAAGAGGTTTTAGGAAATCCCTCCCCACAGTTGTGATGTGAAGATTGTCCAGTAGTTTCTTTAGTGGTAGGAGGATAGATGTGCACGTCATGTGGAAGAGTCACTGTGAGCTTGCGTTTCTTCAGCAGTTTCATTTGATGTTTTGCGTCACTTGTGCAGGTTCTTATTAGCAAAGCCGAACCAGGTGCCAGGAAGGTGTTTCGGGAAGGAGGCGAGGTGGTCCTAGAGATGCGATTTGTCTCTGTGCATCATTGTGAGTCTTAAGTCAAATTTCCGTAGTTTATGACTTACTCTTTAATCATTTATGTACTTTCTAGAAGCTGAGTTGTAGGCTGATTTACACAGATCCTCGCTGGCCTGGTGGCTTTCAGTGACTTCAGGCCAACCTGCCTTTCTCTGCTGCAATCGCTGCCTATTGAATGGAAGCGGCTTAATGGCTGATTCACTCACTGCACTCTCTGTCCCTCCTTCTCCTTATCCCTTCACAAAGTGTTCATTGAGTATGTAAAGTTAGAAAATAGCATTTTGAAAGAAACAATTTAAGGAAGAACACCAGTTCCAGCAAGACTAAAATGTATAACTACGGTAATTTTAAAAATGGACACTGATATAAAAAATAAGACAGATCAATAGAATTAGAAGCTAGCATCAAGACAGATGGTATAATTCAATAATAGCATAATGTGGAATATTTTGACCTATTAATAAAAAATTAAATTAGTAATGATGCTAGTTTATTTTCTATTAGTCTGAGGAAATTAAACAAATAAATTTAGGTCCTCATATAACAAATGACAAAACAAATTTTGCAAGGCTTAAAGGGTTAAACGTAAAAGAAATATTTTTTAAAAATCTTTAAACCAAAGAATAAACAATTTAAGAAAACAGGAATGAATCTGTCAAACCTGGCAAGCACATAGAAGTTCATACTGGCTTGGAATGGTTTCCTTTGTGTAAAAGCTAATAGAAAAAAATGAAAAAGAGAAATGATAAATTTTACTAGGTGAGTAAGTACTCCTTGATGATTTAAAAAATATAAAGTCAGTAAGAAATTGGCTAAATATTCACTGCCAATTCAAGAAACAAAGAATTAATATTATTAATGCCACAAATTAAGAAAAATGTGTCAGGCAACAAAGTCATGAAAAGAGTACTTTGCCTTAAATGGTCCTTAAGGAGCACAGGAATGAAGAATGGATGATTTCAGAAACTTGTCTTTAGACAGGTATCTGATGGCTTTTTGGAGGGGTAACTCTGGAGTATGAGACCTTTGAAAACTGGCTCTTGATTTTTCTGGTGTTCTTAGTCACTAACTTTATAGACCTTTGTGGGCTATTAAATTCCTCTTCAAGGAGCGGACTACACAAACAGTCCAGTGCACTTCACCTCTGCATGTGTGATAAGAGGGAAACACAGTTGAAACCCTTGTGAACATGGGCATGGAAATCCCTTAAACCAAATTATTAGTTACTTCCCAGGCACTGGGACGAACACTTGTCTTTCACAATTTAGAGGAGAGGTTTATTTTGACTTACTGTTTTCTGAGGGTTCAGTCCCTGGTTTGTTGGCTCTGAGGCAGCATCATCATGGTGGAAGGATCTGGTGGGAGAAAGCTGCTTGATCCATGGCAGCCAAGAAGCACAGATGGAAGGGAGGCATCTAGGACAAGAACGTACCCTTGCAGGTCACGGCCAAGTGACTCATGTCCTCTGAGCAAGCCCCACCTCCCAAATGCATGTTCAGTTACAAATCCAAAGAAGTCTAGTGGCCCCATGATCCAGTTGCCTTCCAAACACCTGAGAACTTAGAGAGAGATTTTAGATCTAAACTGTACACCAAGCTATATGAGAACTGCTCTTTCATTTTGATGACCTTGTACCCAACAATCCGGCACCACTAAAGAAAGTGAGAACCCTTTTAGTACTGATAGAGTTCAAGGGAAAATATAAAAGAAAAGACCCTAAGGAAAAATAGGTAAACACACAAATGGGAAAATATCCAACCACATGCTGAAAATGAGAGGTATTTTCACCTACCTAATTAACAAAATTTTTTGGAAAAAAAAAAATAGTACTATGTCTTCTCCTTTGCTGTGAAAAAAAGCACTACTGTGCATTGTTTCTTTGTTTAGTGTGGTTACTTGGAAAATAGGACCTTTACAAATCTGTTTCTTCTTTACGCTCAAATTGGACTCAACTTATTAATCCTAAATTCATAATTTAGAACAGTATAAAAGCTTTTTGGATGAAAAATGCTTGCCCTGTGTATTTTTTTTCTCCCAATAGTGGTAAACGATAGGATTCACTAGTTTACCCATTGCTTATAAAGTTAGTCTGTAATTTAAAAAATAAATAATAAATGGGAAAATGGCCAAAAGATTTGAACAATTTACAAAAAAAGAGTAATGTATGTGAAAATATGCTTCAACTGTGTATTGTTTAGTGAAATGAAAATATAGAGTGCTATTTTAATCTATCATATTTTCAAAGACTAAGAAGCAACATATTGTCTAGTGTTATTAAGGCTACAGGGAATATAGTATTCCTGAAGATGGGAGGATAAATTGGTATGAGATTTCTAGAGAGCAACTTGTCAGTACCAATCAAATAAAAAATATATACAACTGCTGACCAACAAATTCTATCTTTAAATTAACTATCACATAGAAACACTCAAAGCATTGGAAAAGAATGTTACCACTTAGGAACATCAAGACATTGTAGGAAATTTAAATTCCCATTAGTGTATCAATGATGATACAAGTGTATTGAGGAATAATATAGTCACTGAATAGAGTAAACTCAGTTTTATGCCCTGAAATAGAGGTTCAATTTACACCATTGAGTGAAAAAGTAAAGTTCAAGTCAATACATGTGGCACTATTTTATTTTTGTGTTTATTCTATCCCTATGTCTGTCTGTCTGCTTGTCTGTCTATCCATCTCTTCCTATCTGGAAATCTGGAAACAGGTATAAAAAAGT
Organism: Hystrix cristata; assembly: GCA_004026905.1. NCBI lineage: Eukaryota > Metazoa > Chordata > Mammalia > Rodentia > Hystricidae > Hystrix > Hystrix cristata. Next base: position 3,846 of record PVJO010018153.1, on the reverse strand, counting down.
CAGGAAGTTTAAGCAATGAAGGTTTTCACATCATAATTCTACATTTCTTACTCTGTTTTTATACTTTCAATTTACAATGAAAAATAATAAGGAAATAACATGATATTCTGAGGAGAAAATTATGACATTGTAATTAAAGCTTACATTGTTCAGTGTCAGGAAGAAAAATGTAAAAGTGTAACATATATACAGAACACTTAATTCTACATTGTATTTTGTCCAAGACAATGTAAAACTAACCAATAAAACTACACTATCAGCATAAAGATTACAGAAGAATAAATACCTGAGTGTTAAATGTGCTTATTTTGGGGACCTAAGAGTTGAAAATTATGAGTAGTTTTTCTTGTATTTCCCACATATTGTATAATGAACTAGAATATATAACTTTTAATGACGGTAGAAAAAACTTAAGTTTGTAAAACAATTAATTTACATGAAGTACTGTTTTAAGTTTTACAGGAGTGGAAGATAAAAATAGATGATTAAGTTCTTCACAAACGCAGTCCACAATTTCTCCAGAAGTTTGCACTGGGTAATGGTTCTAAATATTGACTCTGGAGCCAGATTATCAGGGTTCAAAATCCATGAAGCTACACTCATAAGTGTAAATTTGTGAATGTCTTGTGGTTGCTATGACAACTACAAACAAGGAGAGTGGAACAAAAACCCATTTGCCTCCTCCTATTCTCTCACAGCCGTGGAGGTGGGACTGTGAAATCAGCGTCCCTAGGGCAAAGTCAGAGACAGGCAGAGTGGTGCTCCCTCTGGAGATTCCAGGGGAGAAGCGGATTCCTTGTTCTTTCCAGACTGTGGAAATGCGTTCCCGGTGTGTCTCTGACCTGTTCTCCACCTTCAAAGCCGGTAAACCGTGTCTCGCTTCCCTCTTCATATCGGCTTTGGTCTTTCTGTGTTAACTCACTTCTGGCTTCTTGGTATAAGAATGCTTGTGTACTCCATGAAGTTCTCACTTATATAATACAACATAATCTCCCGATCTGAGCTTCCTCAGCACAGTCAGAACTGTTAGGTCCCTTTCCCACATCAGGTGATGTTCACAGGCTTTGGTATTAGGGTGAAGCTATTCTTGAGGACCATTAGTCAGTTTACCACAGTATGTATGTCCTGAGGTCAGTATGTTGGACATAGCAAGTACTGGATAAATGTTTGTTATTACTGTCCAAAAGGAACTGGTGGTAGGAATGATACAAAAGGCCCACTAAGGTACTAAGGAAGGACGTGGGGATTTAAAGGAGGTCAACTTCGCTTGTGTCTGAGGACATTGCAGGTGGCTAGGAACTGGAGCAAACACTACAGCAGATATGCATCTGCAAAGACTGGGGACCCCGGGCTTAAGGTGCTACGTAATTCTCTATTCCTCCATCCCTCCCTTCTGTCCTCCCCAACTCCATTTGTGCTCAAAAGAACAAGGCTGTTTCCATCTGAGCCTATGAGTTTAATTTCCCTCCGTGTGACTAAGTCCCTTTACATTTCTGAGCATCGAATTCCTCCTATAGGAGGTAGAGATAGAAGCTCTTTTCTCACAGTTTTAAGATTAAAGAAGTTAATGGCTGGGGAACTATTTTATGAAACCTACCTTAGTCCACAAATATTAATTAATACTATAACTGAATAGTTAAAGTGGATCTTTAAGGTTAAGATATTTGAAGCTAAACTATTTCTGCAATATCCTTGTGCCGAGAAAAAAAACTTCAGGCCCAGGCTGAACCAGGCATTGTCAAAGCCTTGTCGACAGAACCACATTTTCTACATTATTTCTGGGTCTTCTGATGGGCCAAAGTCTGGCTGATTTCCCGGCTTTGGTTCTACCTCTTCTATCGATTGGAGTTCTCTTCTGTTTTTCAGTGGTTGGACTAGTTGGCCTCCCAATTTGGCCAAATTGTAAATAAAGTTGCTTTTCCATTTTCTGGGATTTTCTCATATACTTGGTGGAGCATCTGTGAAGGAATCCAGATAATCGCAGCCCTACTTATCCCATAACAATACTGTTTGTCCTCACTTTATTATTATGTATATGGAAACACTGTAATTCCCAAGAATACTGCAACAGTTTTCCTGAGGCTGTGATCAAACTGAAGATTCGCTTTTGCATATTTGCAGCCTATTACAAAAGCAGGTAAAAAGATACCAGGACTGTTTGTGAACAGCAACTTTAGTTCACGGTTTGGGCAATGGACTCAGCCAGATGGCAGATATGGACAAAAGAGTCAAAATCTACCCTGAAGTAATCTATGGTGTCAATAGACTTCAAAATGAGGATAAAATAATCGTTGTATTTCCTTCTTTGATCTCGGCCCATGTTTTTTTCATGCCTTAAAACTAAAACGTTTTCCTCAAAACTTATTCCAGTACTTTTGCGCATTCTTCATATTTGTTTTCAATTCTCTTCTTTCACAACTGTCTCATCCAGCACTTAAATGATTCCTTCTGGTGAATTTCTTTGGGGAAAAAAAAGTGGCTTTCTTGTCTCAGTGGGTGATTCCATCCGCCTTATATTTCTTGGAAGATCTCTCCGAAATTGTTAGACACAAAATTATGGCTTGTGTACTCTATTGCTTTGACTGAATAAGTGCTTATCTTTGTCCTTGCGGATCTCAGAGGAGAAAATCGCTGCACTTACGGACTCGGGGTTGTAGTTATTCTTATTAAGAAGATCGTCTCTGATTCTCTTTCTGTAGAAATTAACGATTCGGGTTACCTTGAAGTGGTTAATGGAACGCGAGGTGTAATGGATGGTGAAGGTGATCGCTGGCTTACACTGAAGCGTTACAAGAGCCCAAATAAATCTTTATTTCTACTGTGGAGATGAGAGTTCTATATTTTCCCTCCTTTTGTCAGTGGATAATGGAGAAAAGGGTCCTGTCACATATTAAACTGAGATAATGGCATTTTCCTGCTTCGTTGTTAAGAAATTGATTCTGGGTTCTGTTGGTTGCAGATGGGAGACCCTTGGGCGTATTTCATTATGCCACCTCCCTAAAGCCTGGCCAAGGAACATCTATAGTTTGCAGAAAATAAACAGGTCTCTTAGTAAATATGGCTCAATGCTTCACTAACAAAAGGTCTTGAAGTCTGTGTCTCTTCACCCGAATAATCTTCAGCCCCATTAAGTTTGTACCGGGGAGAATCTGCAGATTGTTCCCCTGGGTTCAAAGTGTTAAGAACCAAAGGAGAAATATATTAAGGCTGCTTATTAGCCCCAGGCATTGGTGACAGATTGAGTCTTATATTTTAGTTTATCTTCAAAAAAACTATAAAAGTTACATTATCATATCCTTAATCTATTAAGTAACAGATGGTAGTAGAAAAAGCCAAGGGTGGTCTATAAATAAACACTCTAATATCATTTGATGCAAGAAATATTTTTATAATGTGATACGTATGTATCACACTTAGAGAATACATGAACTTAACATAAAGATACATGAGTTAAGCATTTTGAAGTTTGAAAGTGTTTTCAGATTGGTTATATCGTTCTATCTTCTGCGACAATAAAAATCATCCCATTGCACAGACTAGAAAACTGAGGCAAGGGTTAGCTGATCTCGTTAGCAGCACCCACACTGCTAGGTCTCCAAGCACAGCTGAAGTCACGTTGCTGTGGTCTTAAGGTGACACTGTTCTAAGAGAAGCACCTCCCACAGGAGGGAAGGCGCCTCATAGATGGTTGTCTTCTGCACCATGGTGGCCTGATTTCTCACAACTAAACAGGGTTCCATGTTGCAGATGTAGCCTTGGAAGGAAAAAAATTGGGATTCCAAATAAGATTTCTGCTGTCTGTAAATTTCATAAAGCCAAGAGGCATCTGGGCCCCTGGTGTGTAGC
>PVJO010018152.1:0-37440 GCA_004026905.1 Hystrix cristata | reverse complement strand
GGAAAGGTTAAAAAGAAAAAGGCTAAAAGAGAGACAATGGGAGAAGAAAGAGGAGGAAAAAACAAACTTACAGACAGCCCCTCCAAAACAAAAAAAAAAAAAAAAAGAAAAAAGGATGTTGGTGGGAGGACAGCAGAAGATAGTACAGTGTCACCAGAGAGGAGGCATAGATTTTATGTATGTTAATGGGTTCAGACCTTGCCAGCACGCGGGCTCACTTCGCAGGCTTTGTCCCGGTGCCGGGGCCTCTCACCTGGTTGAAAAGTCCCGAGGTTACCAAGCACCTCCCCTCCACCTTCGTGTGTCCAGGGCGGGAGGGGGAAATCTCTCTGTTGCCTGGCAACGGATGTGGCAGGGCGGGATCGCTTTGCAGGCTTTGTCCCGGTGCCGGGGCCTCTCACCTGGTTGAAAAGTCCAGCGGTTACCAAGCACCTCCCCTCCACCTTCGTGTGTCCAGGGCGGGAGGGGGAAATCTCTCTGTCGCCTGGCAACGGATGTCGCAGGGCGGGATGGCTTTGCAGGCTTTGTCCCGGTGCCGGGGCTTCTCACCTGGTTGAAAAGTCCCCCTTAATGGAAATTTTTTAAAATTTGTATTTCTTAAATCATTATCTGGAACACTTACATTCTTAATAGAACACTGGAGTTAATTTTCTGCTTAACGAACTAATGAGTCCAAAGCACACTATTGAAACAACAACAACAACAAAAAACTGGTTTACTTCATGTAAGGATATAGTTTTGAATAGAGTTTCTTGAATGAATTTATAGCCCTAGTTCTGAAGAACTGATCTTTGAAGTATTAAAAGCTAGATTCGGGAAGGAAAAGTTAATATGAATTTTCATGGAGGACACACAACACAGCATGTCATTCCTTCTGTCATGAGAATCCAATTTGATAAGACTCATTTTTGTCTGAAGTGGAAAAGTGCAGGGAGAGAGATTAAAAATTGGTCTCTGTTGTATTTCTCAGATCTGACAAGCATCAATTATTATCATGTTGAAGTTGTTCTTTCTTTCTGGTTTGCCACTCCAATTTAAAAAATATCAAATATCGTTTGAGGTTTAGTTTTGCCAAAGTCACTATTTTGATAGTACATTCCAGAAGAAAATGGATATATGCAAAACTATTACAGGTGAGACTCCAAAACTATTACAGGACAGGAGAGCTCCCGGCTACACAGTGTTGTGTTACAACCCTTTGAAATGATTCGTTCAGTGACCTGTCAACTGTGTAGTGACACACGGACTATAACTCTAGCAACCCTGAGGATTATTAAATGACTGGGATCCCAGGGAATCTCTCTTAGTGTTTCTCTAGCCTTGAACCATCTTCCATCTGCATTTCTGATTTGGATCTTACTCATTTTTCAGGACTTCCAACTGTCCTACAAGTAGTCTGGCTTCTGACTATATGGGAAGGAGACGTTTTCATTAGTTGTGCATAGAAATATCAAAACACTGATACATATTTACTTTGTGGAATCAAAACACACAGAAGAACTTTTAGTTTTCTTGTCAAAGCATCATCATCATCATCATTGTCATCACAATAATACTAATATGCCTAATATTTATTGGGGTACCATTTACCAAGCACAATGCTAAAGATTCATCTCTGTAAGTGTATGGATAAACAGGCGGGGTAAGGCAAGACTGTCTGCAACACAAAGCTTTAAACAGAGTTGACAGGAATAGTTTAAACCATTTGCAACAAGAATAGAAACTAGGAAAGCATCATTTTGTCCAACTAATCTAGAGTGTTATCATGGAGCAGATAACATTTCAACTCAGTTTCTATGGGCAAACACTGCTGGGACAGAGTGGGAATGGGAGTCAGTTTAAGGAAAAGAAGTAACCAGATACATTGTGCAAGATACACAGTGATTTTCATGGAAACTTGGGGACTACAGTGTGTTCAAAGCATGCAAGAGAGAGGGGAAGGTGAAATAAAAGTGATTAAAATGTGATCTGTATAGGTACCAATTGCCTAAAATAAGTAATTACTATGGATCACAAACATAGACTAATAAGAAAAGACTAAAAAAGATAAGTAAAGCATACAGTAATTTTGAACACATGTGGGCATGCAGGCTGAAAGATAGGTTGGCCGAGAAATTTAGAGTTTAATCATTAAGCAGCAGAGAGACATTGAAAGTTTTTAAAGAAAGTAAGTAGAGTTGGGCACACAGTGGTCAGGTCAGAGCTTTTACATGTCTTGTAATACTTGTTTGTTCTGGGACTGTCGCCCCTAAAGTGAGGATAATACTTCCCCCAATCATAATATCAATCTCTTTTCTTTGAAAATCAGCATTCATAGTTTCCATTCTGCATATATTTGAGGATAAGTTATTTGAGGTGTTTTTATGAATTCAAAAAGTTTTTTTTTACTATTCTCAAGTATAATTGTGTATTCCTAAGGAGAAAAAAATATAATAGAACTATGAATTTCTTCTCAGTTTTTAAAAAGTACTTTTCGATCAGGTTCTTTTTTCTGGTTATTAACAGTCACAGAATGAATTAAGAAGGACAGAGCCGAAGTTTCCAGTATGAAGTGTTTTCCTGTTCAAATATATTTTTACATGATACAAACATACTGGATAAAGGCCAAGAATTTTTGGCCTGCAACAACAAACAAAACAGCAGTTAAACAAAATGTTCAGAAAATATTTGTGGAAGGATTATTCTTTGTTTTCTCAGGAACATCAAAAATATAGCAATGACTCTTCCTCACATAGCCATAGAGGTTTTCTACTTTATTCTGAATGTCAGTATTTTGATTAAATGAAATTGAGGTGCGTAAGGTGTTAACTCACAGCTGTCATCTCTGTTGTAAGAGGAAAATATATTACCTGATGATTCAAATATGAGCAATAATAACTACCCAATTATGTAAACATTTGGTATATCATGATTTCCATTTCTTTGAAGAATATTGGGTCATTATTTTACCTACCATATTTTCTTTGTAATGTATATAATATTAAAAATGATATTATAATAGCGTGGAAAATTTTTAAAGGAAAAAGAAATACTCGTATGACTACCACTCAACTATAAGGACCATTTTCACGTTTGAGTCTCCCTCAGGTTCTTGTCACTGTCTGCCCTCATGTATCACTCAGGTTTGAATCAGTCACTCAGTCCTAATGACTGCATATTGTAATATTTCTCCCATCCTCCTCTTGTCTCCTCACTGTCTGGGCCATGTTAAATACCCCCTCACTTCTCACTGGGATTTCTCACCTCACACATTAACTCATTATTTTGTGACAGACCATATTCTATGCTATGGGATGAGAAATGTTTCCAGAAAATAAGACTGACCTTTATTTGCCTAAAGTCTTGTAATGACTCCCCACTGCCCTCAGGAGGAAGTTGAGAGTCTTTGCTCAGAGCACACAAGCTTGCCAAAATCTGAGTCTACCCTTAGCATCTGGCTATCTGTCTAGTCCCATCTCTTGCCAGGCCTTACCATGTGATTTTAATCAGCCAAACTCATCCATTTACAATTCCTTGAGTTCCCAATAGACCTTCTCTCCCAACTGGACCTTGTCACATAGTGGTCCTTTGTTGCAGATGACCTTCCTCTGCCCTCTCCAGGTCCTTCTTCAGGCTTCCTGTTGTTCATTTTCTATGCATCTGGCGGGTCCTGAAGTATTCCAGGTAATACTATAGGACTTAGATTGTCACTTCTCCTGAGAAACTTTTCTTGGTCTTCCAAGAGAAGGTTGTTTGCTCCCAAAGCACCTCATGCATAGCCCCATCACAGCTCTTTTCACTTTTTATTTGTCTGTCACCCCAACTGGCTTGAAGTGTGCCACAGTGTGGGTCTGGAATGTTCACAAAGGCCCATGTGTTAAAGGTTTGGTTCCAACCTGTGGTGCTGTTGGGAGGTTCTAAAACCTTTAAAAGATGAGGCCCCATGAGAGATCTGTAGAGCACGCTGTGTGGGGGGTTGCCCTTGAAGGGGGTTTTAGAACCCCAGCCCCTTCCTCTGCTCTTGCTATGATGTACTGTCCCCTCAGAAGAGGCCTAGAAGCAATGATCTAGAACTCACTTCAGCAGTACATACAGTAAAATTGGAGCAATGGGTCTACCCGACCATACACTGGAACCTCTAAAACTAGGAGCCAAGATTAACCTTTTCTCTTTATAATTTGACTATATGAGGTATTTGTTATAGTGTCAGAAAGCTGTGTGTATTAACAAAGTGTGATAGCTCATCATATTGCCAACAATTACCACTAGGGCTAGTTAAGGCACTAAGGCAATTTTTAAATAAATGTATTGGATGCCTGGAACACAGAGGATATTCTGCAGGTCACTGCTGATCATGAGTTATCTGGAAGGGAAGAGGGGCTCTGTGACCACAACCCAATTCTGCATAAGCTGGAGCGCCAAAATGGGTGTATACTCCAAGGAAACGGGAGAATGTGAGGAGGAAACAGGTTCACAGAATTTCCTCTCAAGATTATTTCAAATTTTTGGAATGACCATTTGTCAAGATCAGTAGCCAAGCATGCTACTTCATGCCTGTAATCCCAGCACTCTGAGAGGCTGAGGCAGGAGGAATGTGAGTTCAAACCCAGCCTGTACAACTTAGTGAGACCCTGTCTCAAACAAAAATATATTTTTAGAGGCTGGGCATGTAGTCCAGTGCAAAAGCCCTCGATACCCTAGTATCAAAAAGAAAAACAGCAACAACAACAACAACAAACGAGCAATGCAGTACTCTTTTTGAACTCACCGCTCATGGGCTGGAGAGTCTCTTTCTCCAGCTGCCCTGGACCCTGCTGGTGCTGGAGGCAATCCGGGCCCTTTGGCAAGAGGCCAGATGCATTTTGCGGCCAGCTGAGGAGGTCCAGAAAAGAGAAAGCGATCGACAGTTTTAATCACGGTGCTCATACAATTTAGTGTTTTGTAAAGAATGCTATTTTTAAAAGGCTAGGTCAGCATCAGGTCTTACAGTTGGATGTTTTTCCTGTAGTCCATTATGTTGAACTTGCCTTTAAGATGGTTTTGACTATGACATTTCTTCAGTTCATGATCTTCTGTTCTGACATTTAGAGAGCTGTAACCAAGATTATAATGTGGCAGAACATGGTAGGCGCAGGTGAGTAATATTTTTAGAATATCTTAGAAACAAAAACCTCATTTTCATGCTGATAATCTGAGAAGCAAGGAGGAAAAAAGTATATAGCACAAATATTATATAAAATCAGTTGATAACATATATTCTTAACAGTTCCACTTCTTTCAAATAAATATTGTTAACAATGATAATGTTAATCGGAGCCCAATTCTTTCCTAGTTTACAAGGAAATACGATACTATGAAAGGATGAAACCATTTTTTTAATTTACATGTCAATTCTGCTTTTGAGTTCTGCATAGATTATTTCTATACAATAAAATACAGAAAACACCCAGGTGTGGTGATGCTCACCTATAATCCCAGCACTAGGGAGGCTGAGGCAGGAGGATCACCACAATTTTGAGTCCAGCCTGGGCTACATAGTGAATTCAAGCCCAGCCTGAACTACATAGCAAGACTCTGTCTCAAAAAAAAAAAAAAAAGTGGGAAACCACCTTGAAACTATGCGAATCAGGATATATACAAAGAAGTCTCAGAAAGAATAATTTCATATGCAGATAAAACTTCATTTGACTCCTAGCTCTGCCACTTGCTTGTAAATGACTACCTTAACCTCTTAGCCTCTATTTCTTCTTTTGTCAGGTGTGAATATTATACTTCCTCCTCAAAGATGTTGGGAGGATAAAATGAGACAACATAGGTAGGCGCTCTAGCACTCATTGTTCCACAGTCGGGGGTCACAACCGACTAGTTTTCTTTTTTACTTCCAAGATCATTCTCACATTTCAGCCTTTGTTTTTGGAAGCAATTGCTAAACATGTCACTTGGTGCTTTCTACATATATGATAGATTATTTCATAGAACAATAAAGAAAATATTTTGTTTCTACAAAGTAAAGGAGAGAATTCGAAAGAGCAGCTAACTAATAATCAAAAGTTTGGGAATTCATCTTCCAGAAAAAAATTGTAAGTCGCAAGATCACCATCCAGATTTCTTTACCAAGTGAATAATAAATCAGTGCCTTATGAAACTTCCCTTCCTTGTCGGGACACATATGTAAGCTGACCTGTGAAAAGCAAATCACTGGTCAAAGCACACAGGCCGTTTCGGGGAGAACTTTGGTCCCATGATGGCGTGGAGATGCCTGTGTTTTGGAGTGGTTGACGAAGTGCTACTTACGGGCAGGGACCCATTTGATTGCCTAGAGGCACAGGTGTCATCAATAAAAGAAATACCAAAACTCACAGAAATTAATTCATGAAAGTATAGGGGAATGACTGAAAAGGAAAGACGGCTCCTCGTCAGCCATCTTCTTATTAACGTGATCAAAACAGATCATCTCCAGTGACAGAACATACACTCCTACAACTGCCTCGGCAGTGCAGAGGCGCTATGTGAGACCTCCCTACCTGTTATAAATAGCTCTGGGAGCAGAATCCAGTGCTTCTGGTCCCAGACATGAAACAAGAGGTAGTCTCAAGCCCAGGGGGGCACACATGCCTTTTGAAAAGCAGTGGCCAAACAGAAGTTGTGCCTATGGAGCGCGAGCTCTGCTGTCCACCTAAATGACTCGGAAAGAGCGGTCACCATGTTGAGGTGCTGCCCGCACCAGGAGGAACATGACAGCGGACAAACTTTAGCCTCTCCCTTCTAATCAGAGGACATGATAAAACCTTTTTACTAATGATTGCTCTACTGTCTTGATCACATTGTTGCAGATGTTTTTTCTGCTGATAGAACAAGCAATTGTCAATTTGATAAAGAGAAACAGACTGGGAAATTATGGGAGCCCTCTCCCCTGCCCTGCAAGGCTTAATTCAAAATAGCTGGATCTTTGGCTTCTTTGCAGAAAGGAGTGCTGGGAGGAATTGGCCTGTGGCTACAGGGAAAGGACTCCCTAGCGAAGTACTGCATAGAATTAACCTGTGGTGGCAGCTGGAAAGAAGTGTTTTTCTCCTTTAATCGTTACTCTCCACGCCTTCTTTTATTTTCTCGTGCAAATCAAAGGCACAGTTAAAGCTCAGTGAGCTGATCATTGGTGGGAGGATAATTCTTCCAAGTTACTCTGTTATGTAGAGTCTATATTTTATGTAGCCTTAGAGACATTTTAAGTGGATGAGTCTTGAAGAATTAACAGGTAGAAAGCAGCAATACAAATTCTCTACTTCGATTTCATGCTAAATTCTTGGCAACCCTTTGTTTTCTATTTCCATAATCCTTGTGGTGATTCTTTTAGAGGGTAGTTAGCATGCAAATTAACTATAGTTCCATCACACTTTATCTGCAATTCCAAATTCTAAAGCTTCTGAATATAGAATGTTTTGGTTTCATCGTTGTTGCTGCTGTTGTAAACTTAGCACCAAAGTCCATTTGGTAGCAAAAACTACTTTAATAATCAGGATTTTGCTATAAGAATATAGCCCTGTGTCCATTACAGGGTACTGCTGTAGATCTTGCTGTAGATGAAATATAATATGTAATATATCTGAGTATTACCTTTTTAGAGTGTGAACAATTCTAAACTTTGAAACACATCTGATCCCAGTGGTTTTGATAAAAAGTTTAATTATGATGGCTATCTTGTTATATGGCAGTAGATCTTCTAATTATTTTCTTAGACCATCAGATGGTGGTACTGTTAAGCAGCTGTAGAGCCCAAAATCCTCCCCAACTTACCCGGCACAGGACTGAGCGGCGCCCAAGAACGACAAGAGACCAGGTTCGATGCAAAAACAACAAGCTATGTTCAAACAGAGCTCTGGGCCAGTACGTACCCCTCTCAGGAGGCAGAGGTAATGGCCCAGAACTACAGGAGCATGGGGTTTTTATGGGGTAAGAAACAGGCGCGGGAAGGGGAAGGCGCGCGCGGGAGAAGGAAAGTGTGGAGGCACATGATTGGTCCCTGTGTTTATTCAAACTTAAGCGGTCCTTTTTGGCGGGCTTCTTTTGGCGGGCTGTGTAATTGTTCCTTTTGTGTTGTAAGTTTGCGGTTCTTCTTGGAACTCTGGGTGTGTTGTAAGGTGGTTCTTCCTGGAACCCTGGAACAGAGAACTTCCCGGCACAGGGTCATAAAGTGACCACATTTTGTACTTTACATTTTGTACATGTTTATTTGTATTCTGCATCTTTTCACAGCAATGCTAAGATACAATAATATTGTATGTTTAAAAAACAAAACAAAGAAAATTACCAATTCTTTAAGAAGTTTCTTGCATTTCAAGGAGCAGTAGAATTGCTTAGACAAGTAAAAATTAGCCCCTCATGCTCTAGGGGAAAAGTGGATGGATTTATTTACCTTTCAAAAATGACACACATATGGGACAACTAATTATGTTCCTGGTAAATGTACTCTCATATAATTAATCAGGAATGCTTTCATTTATAGGCTTAATTTACTAAGAGATATTGAGAACTACTTATCATAAGTCACTGCTGACAGATGGTGGAGATAGCTTTGAGAATAATCAATTGGTTTAAAGAATAATTCCTTTTTGTATTTACTATTGCTACAGAATGAAATTAATTATGTATTATCTCTTTACAAGATCTTTACCCTCTGTAATTTTCCATACTCATTTTCTTAGTTATAACCCGTATCTTCTTAAAATGTAATCAATATGGCCTCAAAATTATCTTACATTTAGAAATTCCCTTTAATCCAATTACAATTAAGAAAACTCCCTAACCACATACCTCACTATCAGGCTGCATTTTTTTGTTTTGTTTTGTTTTGTTTTTTTTTGGGTGCTGGGGATCGAACTAAGGGCCTTGTGCCTACAAGGCAAGCACTCTAACCACTGAGCTAAATCCCCAGCCCCTCAGGCTGCAGTTTGAATAGATGGAAAAGGTAACTGTCAAGCCCAGTTAACCCCTGTGGGAATAAATTTAAGTAGGAAGGAAGTCAAGGTGTCAACCTGCACCTCTGCTAGCTCGACCTCCCTCTTAAACCATCACTTGGAGCCCTGAATCCAAATGAAAAATATAGCCTTGTCTTTAAACTTGGAGTAGGATAACTTATGGATTGATACCAATGTTCCCCCATTTCACTGAGACCAGACATTATATTACCTCTTTAAAGACTTGTAAAAGTGCAAAGTGTGAAAAATGAACACATTGAATATTTGTGGCCACCTTTGAAAGTTCCTAGAAGATCAAAAACTTCAGAAGAAGTAACACCTCTGCATTAGTTAGGGTTCTTTAGGGGAACAGAATCAATAGAAAAATATATGCATAATTATGCAAAAGGATTTATTAGGTCAACTTGCAGAATCAGAGGTGGAAGAATCCACAGTGGCCATCTGGGGCCTGGAGGACTGGAGGATCCGGTAGCTGCTCAGACAAGAGGATGGAAGCCACAGAACAAGAGGGATAGAGGATGCAGCACCTGTTCATGGGTAAAGACCTGGAAGCTCACTGGAGAGCTGCTGGTGTGAGTCTGCTTTGGAGGGCTGAAGAAACTGGAGACATACATCCCTCATCCAAAAACAGTGCCAAAGACAGGAAATCTTCAACAACAGGCACACTTCCTTCTTTTCCTTTCTATCTGTCTAGGCTACAAGTCTGTTGGTTGGTGCCATCCACATGTGGGTTGAATCTTCCCCTCTCAGTTTCTGGCCTACGTGTCAACCCACAGATACACCCAGAACTGCACTTTATGAATCGCTAGGCCTGTCCTAATCCATTCAAATTGACATATTAATGCTCACAACCTTCCAGGGAGTTCTTCAAAAGATGGCATCAACAGTGCGCGAGATTTGTTTATCAGCATAGAGGGTGGAAAAGAGAGGGAGCTGGAATAATGGGCCGAGAACTTCAGGTGCAGGTCTTGTACCGAAGAATGGAGAAGAGACGGAAGTTAAGAAGAGCCTTGGAGGAAGACTTCATTAGGCCAATGGAGCTCCCTAACCAGATTGCCCACACCAGGCAGAAGTGGCCCAGGCCCAAACCTCCATGAGGACTAGTTACTAGGGGGCAGCAGCCTGAAGAGGATGTAGCTTCAACATGAACACCGAACAGGAACCCAAGGAGTGCCAGCTGGAGAGTGTCTCTTAAACACCCTTTCCCAGCAGGTGCTCCAGAACCTCCACAGCTTCTACAGGTATGTACAATACACCAGAATGTGATAGAGGAACGTGGGAGAAGTTTCAAGAATCCTTGAAAATCGCCTTTAAAGTTTTTTTTTTTAATACTCTCAAGAGTTTTTTGGTCTTTACAAATTTTTAAGAACAAATATCCTTGGGAAGAGAAAGACCTAAAGTCTTTGTTAGTGAATAATTTATATGTGTGTCTTAGTCTGTTTTCTGTTGTTACACAAAATTCTTGAGTCTGGGTAATTTATAATGAATAGAGGTTTATATAGCTTATGGTTCTAGAGGCTGGATAGATCAAGAATATGGTGCCAGCACCTTCCTTGCATGTGGGGAGGGCCTCCTTGATATGTCATAATATGGTGGAGAGCATCGCATAGTTAGCCAGAGCGAGCTTGGGTCTCTTTTTTTTCTTATAAATCTACTAATGCCTTTATAGAGGCCCATCCTTGTGACTTTATCTAATCCTCTCAAGGGCTGTGTCTCCAAATGCCACTAACATATATATGACTTTGCAGATAAAATTTCCAAAACACGAACTCTGAGAGAATACATTCAAACCACAGGACAGAAAGTGGCTGACACCTTGCTAAGAGTAAAAGGATGAGACTCAAAATTTATCTGAGTGGAGGAAAATGAGAAACTCTGCAATAGAGAGAGCTATAAAAGGGGTTAGTGATATACTCAAAACAAATCACCTAGATGTGGTTCTGCCATAGTTGGTGATATGCTCACATCTTGTCTTTGATGTATGTAATATTATATAGAACAGTTGATTTTTGTATACATTTGTTGTACCCTGCTTTGATCCAGAAAGGTTGACTGTGCTTCCTTCTTTGCCATAGTAATCTCCTAATTCAGGTGGGTTCTTTGTAATGAGGCTAAGCAAGATGGTTCCTAGACTGTCCTACAAATATAACACTCCTTCCTCTCTAGAGTCAGATGCACGAGTACAGATAAAAAGCACTGTTAAGCCAGGCTTAGTGGCACACACTTGCATCCTAGCACTCTAGGAGGCTGGGCAGGAGGATAGCAAGTCCAAGCCCAGCTCAGGCAACTTGGTAACTTAGAGAGATCCTGCATCAAAATAAAATAAAACCAAAGGGCTGGGGTTGTCATTGCTTGTGAAGACCCTGGGCGCACACACACAAAATTGATTGATTATTCAGTGGGGAGTCTCCAAGATATTGATAATCAGATATTGATTATTCAGTGGGGAGCCTCCAAGAACGTACATTCATGTTTAATGCAGTATTGGAAATGCATCCTTTTTGAGCAGAATTAAGCATTTCTCCCATCTTTCTCTAGGAACCTACTTAGTGCATCTGCATTTTCATTATTAAAATTATTTTCTTTATTTCATCAAGAAAACAAATAGTTGTTCAAGAGCAAAGCAGCTAACCTTGCTTCTTATATAATGAAATAGGGAGATTCAAGGAGGACGTGAAGTGGCAGGAGCCTCACAACAGGAGCCTGTAGATCTTTGCCTCCTATAGCTCTTTGCCAAGGCTCTACCAATAAAAGAAGGATGAAGTAGCCATGAGAGGATAGCTTTCCTTCTGGAAAGAAGAGGAAAAAAATGGTTCTCTAATTCCCACCCAGTTCTAGGTGAACTGGTTAAACACAGATGTGGCCTGACTGGGATGGAAAATGAGCCCAGTGTTCCCATTTCACAGATTTAAGGACTAACGCAGAGGGGTTGATGGACTTGCCTGACGTCACACTGGGAGTTAATGGCCGAGCTCGTCACCTAACATAATATCTTGTCCTCCATCAGGATCAAAAACTATTATTCAGAATTGTGTAGAAATCCTCAAATTAGTCCAGTCCAAACACTAACCTGCTACCACAAACCCTCTTCTGAGCGTAATGAAGATCGTCACCATAACCTTCCAGGTACTGGATTCTGCATCTGTTGCCATGGCAAAGGAACAAAATCAGAGCCTCTGATTAAAATGAATACTTTTGAAAGAAATAATCAGGATCCCTAACGGGGTTTCATCACTGTCTTATAGTATCTTTTTCTTGGCATAGTACCCCAAGCCTGAAGAACAAACTGTCTAATTGAAATTTGCTTTCTATTGTTTGTATAATAATTAATTTTGTTCCATCAGTGTCCTGACTTTTTTCCAGTAACGTAAATGTACTTTAGTCAGTCTAAATATTTCAGTGTTTTGATTTCAGTGATGAAAAACAGACAGACAGTGAGGTTATAACTTACATTTGTGATCTCTGAGAATTTAAAGTTTGCATTTCAACATTAGTGTTTTTTGAGTACTTGATTCAGTGCATAGTACAGAAGCCTGTAAAAGAGGTATGTAAAATTATTCAGGCAGCGTGGAGATGCTCATTCCAGGTAGGGTTTGATAAATCTTTGCCAAAGGCCATAACTTTTCTGAGAAAAACCTTCTGAGGCTGATATGATTTGTCTTTTCACACAAGAAAAACTGAGTTTTTGAAATTGTGCCGCCTTTTTGCCACTCTCAGCTTAAATAGAAACTCAGCTGTAATTTAGATGATGTTTCCCTTCCTTTTTTAATTGCTGATTTTCAGGCCTGAAAAGTCGCATTTCAGTGGCACCCTTAAGGGCACAATATGATAATTGAGAGCCTTTGCCCCTAGGGCCTTGGGAGACAGGAATCTGCTGCTCCTCCAGAGATGTTTAACCCGACCTGGAATGACCAAGCTGCTCTAGAGATTTGTGTTTTAAACACCTTTTGATGGGAGGCAGCAGAAAAAGGACACCTGTGTTCTTGTCTAGCCTGGGAGGGCTACATGGTCGGAGTGAATATCTTTCCTCTTTCTACACTTCATTTTGGAAGTGAGGAATTTGTATGCAGAGATCCCTTCTTGCTAATAGCCTGTGGAGTTTGGATACTGTGACTTTCCGATACTCAATTTTGTTTTCCTGGTCAACAGACTAGTATGCAAAGTAGTAAAACCATGATGCATCTTATAATTAAGAGCATTTTGTATTTGACGAAATACAATGTTTTGTTGCTTTTGAAGTCCCACTGGAAAACAAATTCTGCTCATGAGTTATTCTAAGAAGGTTATCTGTTCCCAGGGATATCTTTTCCCTGAATAAATGGTTATTCTTTCATAAATGAGTCACAGGGGCAAATTAAATCCAAAAATGTGCTAGTGTGCATGTATTTATTAAGTATCTCTTATTTTCCCTACACTACGCTTTTTGAAAATGCTTGTAATATTTTAATACTCAATTATATTTTTCTGACTCAATTTATTTAGATCAAAGACAATTTATCGTTGAAAGCAGAGAAGTGGAATGTGATACTTTGAAAATATATGTCTCCAACAGATTCAGTAACTTAGCCACATTGACTATAGGCTATAGTTACATTATAGGACTGTGATTAAAATAGAATTATCCCATGTATAGGTACAGAATTAATGTAATGAATGTGACCATTGTATGTAGAATGTACCAATACATGTTCTTGGTTTAAAATAAAAAAAAAAATAGAATTATCCATCTGACACATACACTGCTTAGGAGGAATCAAATGACAAGAGACTGTCACCCTTGGGGTATCATTTACTCTAACTCTGTCTTATATCTGTTTCATGAGCTTAAAATGATATTCAAAGAAAGTGTGTGAGCAATAAGGTGGAAAGCAGAGTATTTATGGGGTAGAAACTTTGGTGAATAGTTTATTATCGACATCAACAAACAAATTGAATCCAATTTATGTATGAATATAGCTCTGTGCTCTTATAAAGAAAAATGTAACATTTGGTTTGGTTACACTCCAAAGAAATGCAGAATAGCATTTAAGGAAATAATATATGAGAAGTGGTGAAAATCACTAATGTGGAAGTGTTCGCAGCTTCTCTCATCCTCCTCGCCAGAGAGTGCTGCGTATTACAGCCCCCCTCAGACAACTCCCACGGCTTCTCGAACATATGAGGATAGTGTATTCCCACCAGACCGGTTCCCACACATATCGTAACTTTTTTATTGTAAAATGAAAAAGGGGGAGCTACACAAACCAAAGGTGGCGCTTAAAGGGTATAATACAGACACTCTTGCAACCACCACCCAGATCCCGAAGCTAAACCTACCAGTCACCCTGGAAGTCCTTCCTTGGGCTTGGGCCCAGCTGCAATCCCTTCTTTCCCCGGAAAATAAATGACTCGATCCATGCAGGAAACACTTCCTTGCATTTTATAATGGTTTTATCACACAGATGTTCATTCCTAGAAACCAGTTTGGATTATTTTCCTATGTGCTAGATCTCTTAATTTTCGAGTTATCCCATGATCCACTTTATTTATCTATACAGTTTATCTGTGGCAGAACCTAGACAGGTGCTCACAATTTACACTTTACTGATTACCTACTCGTGGTACAATTCAGCACATTCATCTCACCTCTGTATTTGCTGCAGATCCTTAACTGACTCTGGATGCTTATTTGACAAGACCACACCCGGCAGTGTGTATCAGGACTCACAGGCTGGCTGCTTGTCTTTGTTTTGATGTTGGCAGCCTAGATCAGGGGTCAGCAGACTCTAGCAGTTGGCCACATTCTGCCAACCATCTATTTTAGATGGCCTGTCAACACAGCTGAAATCTTTCATTTAAAAATAATTGGCAATTGCTTTTAAGCTCCGTGTTCCCATCGTCTACAATGTGTACTGTGTAGGCCTCTACAAAAATTTGCCTGTGCTCAGATCGTCAGTCTTTGTGTTGCATTTTCTCTGGTCATTTTGGCTGTCTGCTGCTCATTTTCTAACGGATTTCTGAGCAGAGCTCATGGGAACAATATATCTGTGTTCATGCATTTTTGCAGGGGCGGAGGTTTGTCTTTAAAGTCACTTTTCCTTGTAGAAAATCATCGGATTCATTTTATTTTAAATATCTTAACTATGTTACTACACTTTCTTCTGACATAAAAGTGTTGCTTTTGGAAAATTTGGAATCTAGTTGTTTTATTTTTTACCGCATAAGTCATTTATGTCTAGAGGCACAAAAAGTTTTTGCATCGTCTTTTAAAGTCCAATAATTTTACTCAAATACATCTCGACGTATTTGTTCTGAGTTGACGTTCCTGTATGTGTAATATGTTTTCAGCATTTAATATCAAATCATTTTAGTTTAGGAAAGCATTCTTGATTACAAGATTCTAGTGTTTGTTCTGTGCCTTGATTAGTTTCTACACTTCTTCAGGGATTTTTATCGTTAAGAAGTTTGTTATTTTGTTTATCTTTATTATTTATCATGTCCCCTCAAATCCCTTTTGTTTCTTTTCCTTTACAATTTTTATTTTTAGTTTTCCTCCTTTTCATGTATTTTTAAGGTACTGTATGTTTACCTGTTCTTGTGTTCCTCTTAGAATTAATCTCCTAAATCATATTTTTCTTTTATTTCTAATTTTTTTCTGAATTCCAGCACCTCATTTCTGAGCTCATGGTATGTTGTATCTTTTCATTTCTTAAGTTTTTCTCTTAATGTCTTTTAGCTTGTTTATGAATTCTTCCTTACATGTTAATCTGATTATGGACTGTCTTTCTGGTATGCTTTCATTGTCTGAAAGGGTGTTATTCTGTTCTTTATTTCACTTTTTCTTTTTACAATGTTACATAGAATTTAACTTTAGTAATTTTCTGTTGTTATTTTTTAAAATATTTTTCTAAATCTCTCAAAGTTTGCTATATTCAGAATTGGTTTTCTAACTTCACAAATGTTCTTAGATAGTTGTCTTGTAGTATTGAAAAATGTGGTAGCAGAAGAGGTGGTGCATGCCTGCAATCCCAGCACTCTGGGAAGCTGAGGCAGAAGAGTTGTAAATTCGAGGCCAGCATTAGCAACTTAGCAACTTGCCGAGACCCTGTCTCAAAATAAAAAGGGGGGAGAGGGTTGCTGGGGATGTACCTCAGTGCAAAGGTCCTGGGTTCACTCCCCAATATCACAAAAGAGAACAAAATAGTGATGACTTTCCTCTGAGATTTCCTGGCTCTGTTCCTCTCCCCTGCTTTTTATCTGAATCTTCTTTTCTTGTTTCTGTTAACTTGTCCTGCTCACTTTTGATTCCACTTTCAGCAGATTCTCCTCATGTAGGTCCCTCCGGATGTAGCATTTGGGGTGGCTCATTTAATTTCAAGAGTTCGCAGGAGCTACCCAGTCCCAGCCCCTTTAAGTCTCACTAGGATTTTTGTGCTCTCCCACTTTTACATCCACCCACTTTGGGATAAAACATCTCTCGGTCTAAGCCTGTGACTATTTGTTGGCTCCTTTGGAGTCTCTGTTCGCCAGACTATGATGGATCCCACGTCTTCCCTTTACGTCTTCTGTACATCTGGGGATCCCAAGCAGTAGAGATCTTGTGGCTGTGAATTTATCCTTATCTGCTTGTAATTTGGATTTGATAATGCCTCGTCCTCTAGCTTGGTTGGGTTTGTTGTCTATTGGAACCTTTCGTTTTGCTGTTTTCCATTTGTTCTGTTTTTTTGGTAAAGATTTCAGTTTCTTCAAACACTGTGCTACCAATGTGGGCCTCTTCCTAAATTCCCCTGTTGCTATTTTTCTGCTGTCTGCACTTCTGTGAGCTAGAGCAAGGGAGGGCGCTTAGGTGAATAAAGCCAGGCTCCCACAGGCTTGAGGACACGGAAGATGTCTCAGCCTGTACACACCCGAAGATCTGGGAAGACACTGAGAAAGCAGTAAAGTCAGAGACTGAGCAAAGAATTTTGGAAAGACTCTGGAAAATGAGGTGCTGTGTAGGAAATTATAAGCGAGAACAGAGGACCCAAAGGGGAAAGCAAGGAACGTGGCGGCTCAGACTTCTAAGTTGTACACCATGTGCTATCTTTGATGAGAAACAGGTTAAGAATAGAAACACTTTTCGATTAATTTTGTAGCTGAACTCTACATTTTAAATTTGACACTATCAAAGATTGAATCTGATGGGTCAAACTTCAACATATTAATAAATCTGTATGTAAAAGGTATACATTTTTGAGTAGCAAGGTAGAAGATGTGTAGTACAAATTATGTGTGAAAGAAAATTAATCTCTGTGGATAGCTATATGCCAGGCACAAAGTATGCATTTATCTTAACAGTAATTTTGACGTAGCCTGTTTTCACAGAAGACAAACAGGAGTCTTGTGAATTTTCAGCTAATGGTCTGTCAATTAGACTCTGTAGTATTGTCCCTCCATTATGGGAATAGCAGCCATGAACATTATCCAGAACTATGAGCTAAACACCATACTGTGCACTTTATATGCCATATTTAATTTAATCTTGAAAGTAAGCTTATGGTAACTATTTTTATTCACAGTTAAGGAAATAGAAACTGGAAAGGTTGAACATGTTTCTAAATTCACACAGCTACCCAGTGGCACAAATGTAGATCAGAATTTAGGTGTGACCATCTTCAGATCCAGATTCTTTTTTAAAATTGGTTCATGTTTGCAATACATAATGGATAACATTCGTTTTGGGGAGTGGGTGTTCACACGTTCATGAGCATACACACACACACACACACACACACACACACACATGCACACTCTGATCATTTTCAAGCCCTCCCTTCCCTACCTTCTCCCCTCCCTCCCTGATCCGCTTCCTCATCTCCAAAAAGTTTGTCTCCCTGTTTCCTACCATCTTTCTTTTACTCTTTATTTATATGTTGGGTTTCTCATATAAGACAATCTTTCTGTGTCTGATTTATTTCACTTAACGTTCTGTAGACTCAGCTTCTTAACCACTCTACTGTTATTAGATGCCTGTGGAGGGGACCTGGGTCTTCATCAGCACTGTTCTCTCCAGACTGGGACTGGCTCTGTAGGTGTCCCCATCCTTATATCCGTGTACATTTTCATAAAATTCTACTTGTTTCAAGAGGACTGCTTCCCATAAAAATGAGATTGCTCTTTAGATAAAGATATCCAAGTAGTCATGTGCTTCTGGTGCCAAACAGAGGAATGGAACAAGCCAGAGGGGAAAAAAACCTAGACAAAATAAGTTCTCAGCACCCGGGATGAACCTTTGATAATAGAGTGTGGCAAGATAAAAGTATTAGCTGATATAACTCATCTCCAAAGTATTTTCTGCTTTTAAACTACAAAATGTCAAGCAAAAGTAGAAGTAAGACATTGTTTCAATCTATTAGTTGTTCAATGATATTTTATTCCAAAATTATAGCCACGTGTCCTCTTTCACTAACCGCAAGATCTATTCTCAACTTACTCCTCAGGAATCTGTAGGTTGAAGTTGCTTTGATCTCTCATTTTACCATTGATATATCTGGGATTAATCACAGGTTTTTTTCTTTTTTTTTTTCTGGTTTTTGGTGGTAGTAGTGAGTGTTGAACCCAGGGTTTGTACTTGTACATCCTAGGCAAGTGCTATGGTACCAGGCTACAACCCTGGATCTTCTTTTTTATTTGTAATTTTAAGATGAGTTCTCACCAAGTTGCTCGGGCTGTCCTCAAACTTCTAATCCTCCTGCTTCAGCCTCCCAAGTAGCTAGGTATGCAACACTGTGCCTGGCAACCTCAGCCAATGACATTTAAGAAACAATTCTCCATTTCTGTTTTTTTAAGTCATAAATTTGATGGAATGTTTTCGCTGTTTGAAAGAAAAGAAACTGTGCTGTTTCAAATGGAAGCCTAAAAATACTTAAAGGAAGTAGGACATAGGTAATGTATGTATGCCAGTTATTATAAAAAAGAAAGTGTTTGGGAAGGATGGAGAAAGATGTAACCTTATCCTTGCAGCATGATGCTTTTTCCTGCTAAGGAAACTGACACGGGTGTCTCACACAAGACCGGCAGGAGCTGCAGGGGCTCGGATCAGAAGGCAGTTAGAGGCAGCACGCCCTGCTAAACGTGATCCTTTCTGACCTCATAAATAAGAGCACAGTGAGACTACATGTCACTGACTTCATTAATTTTCAAACTGGGTGAACACAAACAAGGAAGTTTCATGCTCTGATTTTCCTAATTAACTCAGATGATTCATACTGGGTTAATAACTAAGATCTCCTCTCTCCCATCAACCAGATGGGCAGAGATTCTTGCTGAGAAATGATCTGCCAATTCAGATGCACAGACGGTCCCCTAAGAAACTTGATTTCAAAATACTATGCTCTCAGTGCTAGGAATTTTACTTGAATGAACGCTAGCCCTGTTCCAGCTCCACAAAACAAAATATGGAGGTTGAAATGTTCACATTCCGGGCTTTCCAAAGGCAAAAATGGAAGCATTAATGTTACTTTGTTAACAATTTCCACCTAATGATTTATGTAATTGATGTTTATCAGTGACTTGAATGAGTGTTACTGGGATAAGAGTATACTGTTAGCTTCCATTTGCTCATATTCTCTCTAATGAACGTGAAAAACAAAACTGTATCTGAAACAAAGAGGCAGAATCTGGGTATTCAGTATCATCTGCACATTTACTGTTTAGTACATTATTAGATCAGTGATTCTTTCTGCCAGTCTTTCAAATTCTGGGTTTTGCACAAAGGACATGCGCCTTACACCAGCATGTCAATCTTTTAGGAGTGAGGAATACATAATCTCTTTTTGTACCTTCACAACCAACACATTTGTTGAGAAGAGAAACGGCCAGGCTTTGACATTTTCCAGCTTGTTATCTATTTAATTTTCCATCTGCTTCTTTTGCCACTGACTTCCAAAGGAACATCTGCTGCATATCTGAGAGAAGGAAAGCAAGACTGGATTTGCGCCACCTGGGTCTGCAGGCCCAAAGCTTGGGATCCAGAATAAGGGAAGGGAAAAAGAACACTAACAAATGGTCCAGAAACTGAAATGAGGACAAACAGTCTGGGAAGAGCAGAGCAGTATTTTCCTTTATTGCAGAGCCCACATGACCAAGCAAGCTGGGCTACAGCATGTACACACAGCAAGGGCGCGATGCAGAGGGAGGCAGCAGTGCTTCTTGGGCCAGAGGAGCAATGCCCGGGGCTCAGGCTTTCCCTCCAGTACCTTCCTCTTGGCAGGGTGTCCCTCGCACTCCTCATACACTCTCGAAGCATTTGTGGAGCAGCTGCTGTGAGTCTGTCTTCATTCTGAGCATTCTGGAGGCACAGATGAATAAGACATGATCTTTACCTGTAAAGAGCTGACCTAAAATGGGGTGGAAAACCAGTAAACCACAGATTGCAATATAAAGCGACAGTCCTATACCCTGGGAGGAGAAAAGACATTACAAGGTCGCACAGAAGAAAGGGACCTGTGCCTGATGCTGCGAGGGGGCGGGCTGGTTCCAGGCGAGGGAAGGCTGTGTGCAGAGACGGTGCGGGAGCAGAGCCTGAAGGATGAGTAGGAACATCGAGAAATAAGTTTATCTCCTTATCCCCTAAGGGCACCTCAGAACATCAAAGCTTCATAACCGACAAAAAACTTAATCTTCTGAAGCCATTTCCCCACCTGCCACTCCTCTCAATGTTGAGGTAGCAAGATTTCCATCCAATCAATAGATACACAGAATATTTTTGTATTGAAATACACACTAGAATTATTAGCCTGACTTATAAGTGAGAAAGTTGAGATATAGAGAGATTAAATAACTAAATCTTGTTTGCTTAGTTTACAACCGTGTGCTATGATTCCCCAGCACATCGTGACTCATTGCATTGTCTTCTCATCATCATTCCTTTCAGTTTTCTATTTTCAGCCACATACACACACATAGACACACACACACACACACACACACACAGTCATTTTGTTTAGGGACAGGGCCAAATCAACTCTTTGCTTAGCTGAACCTGAATATACTGTTCTTACCAAAAACTCTAGAAGATCAGATTTAGTTGACTGGTCCCATGATCTCAGAGAGGTCCTGATGGCGTTTCATTCTTGCTCGCCTGGTTTTCCTTCTTGGTTCTCTCCAAGATATCATAGTGCACCAGATACTAACTACCACTTAGAGCTCAGCCACCTACCCAGACAAGCTCTGCAGGTGCAGCTGTCAAGTCTGCAGTGATCGTCACATAGACCTGAAGTGGATGGAATGGATGGTGCTTCTGTGGCCGAAATGCCGTGCTGGAAGTTAGCTGTAAATGATCTTCAGGTAGTTACTCGGTGAGGGACATGAGCAAATTTAGCAAACTGTTGAAATATTCCAAGCCTAACATTTTCTGAATTTTAAAATAACTATGCATAATTTCCTCTGGCTCCAGCAGAGTATGGATCAAGCATAATAAATACATCAAGAGGGAATTAAGCCAATTGCTGAGGCAGGGCAGAATGTTGTTGGTAACAGAGAAAGAATATGATGGTATGGTCATCATTTAAATGAGATCCAGAACAAAATCTGAGTTAGTCACACACCAACCCTATTATTCCCCAGATTTTTTTTTCCTTTTCTATGAATGTCTGTTCCATAGTACTGCTGGGTTTCCCATTTCCTAATCTTGAGGCAGGTGTAATCAGTTTTGCAGCCTTTTCATTCAGCTTCTGGTAGGTGAGTAGAGCCCAACCACAGACGCCAGGGCCAACACATCTTTTCTCTTCCTTCCCATCTCTTTTTCTAGGACTAATCTGAGATGAAAGGACACATGGGGGAAACCGGTATCTGATTATTTTTCACTACCATACTTCTAACTGCACTTGTTTGTCACCTTTAGGACTACCAAGAAGCCTCCAGTTTGGAACAGTTTGTCACTCGATTCTTGTTAAAGGAAACCTTGAATCAGCTGCAGTCTCTCCAGAATTCGCTGGAATGTGCCATGGAAACTACCGAGGAGCAAACTCGTCAAGAAAGGCAACTAAGCATTTTCATATGTCTCTGTAGCGATTCTAATTTTGTGGAGAACTGGTTGAGGATCACTGTACTCATGAAAAATGAAAATGAATGGATTTAAATGGAACGTCAAGGACCTCTACTTGCTGCTTGCCTTGTTATTTGCCTCTTAAAAAAAAAAACCATCCCACTCTTTTTCTAAATATCCTTCATTTACTTAGCAATTTCGAATTGAGAATTTAGTAGACAGAAGAGTTTAAAAGACAATATGAGTGATATTAATATACTTTTAACAAGGTGCTAATCTTCAAGGAAGCAAAAGTCTGTTACGTAAATAAGACAAGCGCAAAAATAACTACACTGCAAGGTCCAGCTTTATAACTATCATACAGAAGGAAAGAAAATTGTGAATGAGTTTCAGTAGAATAAAAGATTTAAAATTATTAGAGGGGTAAAAGTCCATCTCATGAAGTTTCCCTATGATGTCCAGGCTTTTCTTGCAAATGAGTATAATTTGAAAATGTGAAAATGATTGGAAAGAGCCTTACAGAGTAAGTGAACCTAGATGTGCTGGGGAGACTTGAAAATTTAATAAGCCTGATTATTTAAAGAAGTAGAAAAAGTGAAGGAGGGGAAAGATTTCAAAATTCATTGTTACCGTTAGGTAGCCCTGAGAAGAAAAGTGGTGATATTATAATATCTATGTAAGTGAAGATGCTAATGCTAAAGAGAAACCTACATTGGAAATGTGTAAAGTAGACATCAAAGTAATTCTAACAACACTTAGTACATCATTGAGTTGTCATTGTTCATACTTTGGGAGTTCCTTGTTTGCCAAAATTCTTGCTCTTATGACATATTTTGGCCATGGAACTTATAGATGTGCCTTTATCTAACTTTCGATCATAAAATAGGAAGGAGGCACACAATTAAGTTTTTTGAACAGGCTAATGGATTACTCTGTAGGACCATTTTTTTCTAAACAAATTAATGGATGTATAATTACTAGGACATGCCTAAAAACAGTAGAATTTCGAACAATATGTTTACACTGTCAAAAAGAGTGATCACCACCGAGTCATAATGAAAAAGCTTCTAATTGCGGAACCTAAAATTTTGTACCACTGAGGAACGCTGAGATCTGCCCTTCAGGAGATCCCAGCGTTCTTCACATTACAAATTTTGTATTTGCACTGTTAGGTGATTCGGTATTAAATGGCAAAGTTTAACAATTAGCTTTAAAAAGCAACAACCTAACTCCTCAGCTTCTAACAGAAGATAACTGAGTGTCTTGAAGCATAATGAAATTGATTTCATGTTCCTGGTGAGAAAATGATGTCTCTTTGGTTGTTTAGATTTTTCTGAAAATATAATGAGTTTTCCCTTCTTAGAATCATTTGCCACCTGAGAAGAGACTTGAAAAAAACCTCTGCTCCCATTTCTCCAGTGCTTTGGGTTTTTTTTTTAATAGTTATCTCCTGCAAATTTATGCTGTGCATTTACCACCATACAGTGAATGTTTAATGAACTGTTCTTTGTGTTAAGCCACAGACAAGTCTTGAACTCTTGTGACTGCTGCCAACAGCTGCATAGCAGCTGTGTTGAATGAGAAGGAACATAGAAATAGAGACTTTAAGAAAAGTAGAAAGCATAAGAGGAGTAATGAATCTTTTACATCTAGATTTCTAGTTCAAACACTGCTCGAAATAATGGGAACAATTGCAAGTCTGATGTCAGTGTGGACAGTATTATTGTGCAGTATTTAACTAAAGCACCCGTGGACACCCACATCTGTGAGTCTCCTTTCCTGGGGGTAAAAAAACAAGCAACTAGGAAGAAAAGTACCACTATGGGTTTGTGCCCAGAATAGCCAACATGAAGTTTCTGGTGAACCAAATGAAAGTGTGTGAGTTATCCTGACCTAATGGGGCTGTGTCACTTTTCCCACGGCCATACCTCCCTATGGGCTGGCCACGAAACACCAAAGCAAGCACCAGGGACTGCACCTGCAAAGGAAAAACAGGAAGAAAAACTGTGATATCAACCAAGAGACTAGCGATGAAGCGTTCTGGAAAGATAAGACTTGAACTGGACCTCTGAATGAATCTGAAAAGCCACATGCTGTCGCCCCATAAAGGATCATCCCATCATCTCTCGCCCAGTCCGCCTTACCCATAACTTATCTGATTAACTCCTACTTTGGCCATGGAGCAGTACTTTCTCTGGGAAGACTTCACTGCTGCTGAAACAGGATTTCATTCTCCTACTTTAGCACCAAGTGTTTCCCCTGCATGCTGTTCGTACTGTTTTAGTCCCTGAATTATTCACCTTCCCCATTGGGGTCTGAGTTTCTTGATACGGGGACTTTGTATTGTTTCCCTCTACTTGGTATAACTTCATTTTAAGTATGTAAAACTGAATGAAGGAAAGGTAATCCAGGTGAAGGGAACCCTCCAGAGGAGTAGTGGGTAAGAATCTGAACAGCAAGGAGACCAATTTAACTGGCATCTGGGGTTTAGAAAGATCTTGAAAGCTAGACATACACATTCAAAGTGATTTCTATCAGAGTTCACTGTTGGTGGTTGTAAACAGAAGAGCAATATGATGAAACAAAGTTTTCAGGAAAAATGGACCAACAAAATGATTTGGGGAACAGGAGAGCAGGCTCACTGAGAGAGGTCCAAGTCAGTGTATCCAAGAACTCTTCAGGCATCTATTTTATAAAGGAAGACTCCATGACGCTCTACACAGTCAAGAGCTGAAACCTGTAAGTTTCATTGAAATTCTCACAGTCATAGTATTTTGCTTCCCCTTTAGCATTGACATTACTTTGGGGTTTAGTACTTTTGAAACCTAGAGATACAAAGACTCATGAGGATATAGCAAATTTAGACAAGTCGGATATTCCATCTGTTGGCCCCAGGGCAGAATCACATAGTATCATTCATCCTGCAGTAATGAGTTGGGCATGCCATGTTGCGTAAGATATCTAAGTCTATTCATGTGAAAATGACAATTTCAGAGAGAAGAGATGCGTACAGCTGGGAATATCACAGAGGGGAAGTGAGATTTTCAGATGGCATTCTGTAACAATTTCTGTATCTGCCTTTGCAAATTGACTAAATGGGAGCTACTTTAATCCCATGTCCCTTGGAAGTACCTAGCAGCCAATGGCAAGAATAATCATTGTGTGGTACTGAAGTTTCCCTTTAGAGGAGCCCTGTCCTCTTACATAAACCTCTGTTCCTTAAAAACTAGATTTTTGGGATCATGGCTCAATTATATGTGCATTTCCATTTTATAAAGAAATCTGCATGTTTGGTCTATTTTCCAAGGTTCTCCTGTATGCAGGGATATGAAAGATTCCTTCTGGACCTGCAAGTTATTTTTCTCTTTTCAACAGTTGTCTGTAACAGCTGTAAGGTAGGGCTTTAATTTCAGCAACAAGTGATTATAAAACTTGACACAGCTGATATTACTGTAGCTTGAACATAGAGAAATACTGCTCTAATCACCAACACCTGTAACCACCAACACTGCTAGAAAACTGGTTTTTTTATGCCACAAAAAAATCCATAGGGATATTTAAAAATTGGGAATTAAATATATATGATTTGCTTTGCTCCTTTCCCCAGCCCTTTAAAAATGGCATTAAGGCTATATGGAAAGAAAGAAAGCACTGACCCACAAACATAAGGACAGAAGAGCCAAGGGAGCAGGAACTTGAAGCCTGGAAATAAGATGAATCTGGTAGTAACAGACTTAAAAGGTCCGCGAAAGTGAAATTCAACCAGGTAGTGTGAGAGCCAAGATGCAAAGCAACTGGTATCACAGAGCTCAGAAAAGCCAAGAAGGACTGACATAATGCTGAAAGCTGCATCTAGCACTGGGTGGTAACTGTCCCTCCCCAGTCCGAAGAACCCTAGAGGAGTGCCCTCTGGAAAAGGGAAGAAAACATAAACCTGGCACAAATGGGGACCCACGAACAATGCTGAAAAACAAGACATTCATCAAAGGTCTCCATACTGAACTGTAGTCTAGAAACCCCCTTTGTACTCTCTGCTTTCAGATCTTTGACAGCTTCGTATCCCCCAGGTGGGAGCTACTTCTCTGAAGGACCCAATTAGTCCAAGGAAAAGATGTGCTGTAATATCTCTGATCAGGATCCTCAATAGATAGATCCGGTCAGTCATCATAGTGGAGGCTGTGGAGTCGGCGCTCCTCCCATCTGTATGGAGGTCCTGCTCACCCTTGTATTCTCTGCACTCTGAAGTGCAGTGGGTGGGGGGACCTAATAGAACAAATCAAACCTGAGAAACAGAAGAAACAATACAGACAGCAGATTATTTTCAAAGAAAAGCATGAATATCTTTAAGAAGCTGAGAGAACATACTATATTTGTGGATTAAGGACAGGATGCCATGAAAAGAATATTCAAAGGACACGAAAGAGCTTTTGGAAGTTGTAATTTCAAAAATGAAATTCTCTGAGAAAGATTTCAGTGTAAAAAATGTGATGAAATCTCCACAAAGCAATGAAAAGTAGACGACAAATAATAAGAAAATTAGAGGGACAATCCAAGATGTCTAATATTTGTAAAATAGCATTTCCATAAAAAGAACAAAGGATATAAATTATCAAAAGAATGAGTCAAGAAAAATTCTCAGAACCAGGACATGAGGTTCCAGCTTGGTAGAACAGACCAAGAAGTCATTATAATGAATAACGGAAGTCCAGCACTGAGACCTATAATCTAGGCATAGCAGAAGGGTGTTTCTTTTTGTTGAATAAGATTTCTGGAATTATTTGACTTTTTAAAATCCATGGATGTATAGCTTTGATAAAAATTAAGTTAAAAATGAATTAAGCAAAAAACAATAATGGCATATACACAAATGTTTTTTCCATTAATTATATAGCCAATGAAGGAAAGAAGTTTTTGTCCAATTACAAGTTAAGATACAGTTTTTACTTAGACTTGTAATTTTGGGAATGTGGAAGGGCCAGAATTCTCTTTTGCAGGTTCACATCTAATAGAACCTAATTACCCTGGGTCTCTCGGGCATGTTGCAGGCAGTACTTCTCAGAAGTCTCACTTCCATACCTTAGAAACCTTTGTGCCTGAGGCCTGAAGGAGCAGGGATACAGGCTGGACACTGAGCTTCACCACTCTCTCTGCTCCAGGCAGGGCCCGGCCAAGCCAGAAGTCCTGTCCATCCAGTGGCCTGGGAAACGATCCAGCCGCCGAGTGCAGAGACACAACAGCTTCTCCCCCAACAGCCCTCAGTTGACCATCAGCACTGCAGGTACTGTAGCCATTGTTGGTTTTCTTCATACTCACTGTCATGTACACTTTCCAGTCGATGGCAAAACAACTGCTAGTCAAGCGTGGAGAGAGAGCATTTTTCTTCCACTACATCTGAAGCTGCAGAAGTGAGGCATGCAGGATATTGAGACCTGGGTAGTGATCTGAAGTGCCCCCCAACACTTTCACGTCTGTTTCTGGACAAATCTCATCAGCTTTGTATGGGAAACACCACAGGGATGGGACCAGGGAGAAAGCAGGCACCCAAAAACTGGGCTCCACACACTACCCTTCACCTTGACGCGAAAAGGTTTAGGCTGCACTCGAGGAACCTGGAGATCCCTGCATCTCCCTGAGCATGTTCTAAATTCATGGAGGAAAAGGACCTTCGGCTCCTATCATGTTAAGGTCACTCGAGCTGGTGTTTTTGGGGCTTGTTACATAAAATGTTTTTTCTAACTCATACTACTAATTATTTAGTTATTACACCTCCATATTATTTATAATTTTTAAATTAATCTGAAATATTCAAATGTTTGTTGCTAAATATTGGAGTGATTCTATAAAACATGCATATATACAAGCACAAATATCACTTGAACATGTCATTTTAACAGAAATGAGTCTTTAAATAGCTAACATTTCAGAAAATAAAAGCACTAACTATATCCTATATTTACGTTGATGGTATGTGAAAGATTCAAGGGTACTTTCTTGAACACAGTCTTATTTCATCCCAACTTCTTGTAAGTTTCCCCATTTTGCCATGTCACAGCTAAAGAAATTGATGTCCAAAGATTGACCAGGATCATATGGATTATTAGTTCATTTTTATTGGGAAACAAAATCTCCGTGGTTAACAACTGCAGGGATTTGCTCTTCTCTTGCGAGTCTGTGGTTGGCCGTGGTTCAGGCCATCTCTGCTGTATGTGGCTCCAGAGTGTAGGTTGAGCTTTGCTCTGCTTCTTATATAGCCTCCTTCGAGGATGAGAGAAAACTGGAGCCTTTTCATCTCCTGGTGGATGTCAGCAGCACACGCAGCCAGGGCAAAATTATACAAGCACATTTAAAACCACTTTGCCCAATTTGTCTGCTAACTTTCCATTGACCAAATGAGTCACATTCCAAGCACAAGACAATGGGGAAGGAAATACGCCCTACCCAGTACAGCAGAAGGCACTGTGAAGGTTCTGGCAAAGGCACGTGCATACATTTACACAGCAGGAAGAAAGGGAGGTATTGGGAACAACAATGCAATCTACCATGCCTCTAGAAAACGACAGTGCTCGGTTCCTGAGATTACTCTTCCCAGTTTAACCACTCAGAAAGCAGAGCTAGTCAGAAATACCATATCCTTCCTAGAGACTTATAACAGCCACCTTAAATCTTTTTGGGAACAACCCAGACTGGAAATGAAAAAGTAAATGTGAATGTTGTTTATATATTTATAGTATTTTCTTTACACAGTCTTTCTCCCCCTCCCTTCTCTTCTGTTTCCTTCTCTCCTCCTCCTCTTCCCTTTGTCCTCCTCCTCCTCCCCCTAAACAGGCAGATAGAAAAGTGAATTCTGATGTGAAACACTACTTTATAATTTGGTATTGAGTTCATTGCAGTCAAAGCTAAAGCAAAAATTTAAATAGTCATAAGTTCAATTACATCCCCATTTCAATAAATATTAAATAATATTATTTCAGCAAACACCTGTGGAAAGAGTTTGAGAAAGCTGCAGTAAGGATACAAGAGAATGCCAGTGTATTCATGCGAGGGATCAGACCACAGCTGGAAAGCTCCAGCTTTGCATAGTAACATTAACAACAACAAAATAACCACAGTAGACTTACATGATATTTAACTTGGTGCTAGATATGCAAACGTACAAATGTTTTGTCTATAAATTACAAATATAATATATACAAAACATATACTTGATACATTATGCACACACAGGTGTGTTATGATTGAAAAATATGGTGAATGTCTAAATTTTTAAAAAAATATATTACAGTAAAAGATACATCACCATTTACCCCCTTCAAAATACTCCTTCTTGCATCAAACACACTTATCCCATCATTCCTGCTGGTTTCTGAAAGAGTCCCGGAAGTCCTCTCTCATGAGTATCTTTAGCTGTGCTGTCATGGCTGCCTTGATGTCCTGAATGGATTAAAAACATTTACCTTCTTGATCATTTCGACTTTAGGGATGAGCCAGAAATTGCAGAGTGCCAGATCTGATGAATCCAGTGGATGAGTACAAACGGTGTTTTACAAGCCTGCCTTTCTGTTAGATGACACTCAGTAGCAGCCTTCATCATATTTTTTTATCAGACCTCATAAACACACTCATAAAAAAGGACTTCCAAAACTGCTTCAGAAAGTTGCAAGAAAATGGCAATATGTTTTTTACTGTAGTAAGTTTTTAATTTAATCATACACTGTATATTTTGATCAAATCTCATATATTTGTATGTAAATATTATATGAATGTATACAGTGACAGACTGAACTGTGACTAGAGAATTCATCGGGTTAGTCCTTGGGAAGGGACACAGATCTACCTCTCTCTTATGCTGCTTTTTGATTGTAGCAGTTTACACCCTCTGAGACCAGGGCTATGTTTTTATTGATTCCTGCCACTGTCCTAGAAGTAACTTTAGAATTATTGATTGATGCTTTCCTTTTCTAAAGAAAACCAAGTGCCTTATGGGGCAGTAAAAATGGCTCAGCAGGATCTGTTGTCTTGGATATCAAAGGCTAATGTAGACAACATTAAGAAAACAGCCTGGTAGGAGATTATTAGTGAAGAGGAAAGGGTTGGGGAGGAGAGGGCAAGAGAGCAGTAATAGGGGCCTGGATATGATCAGAATATGTGCATGTACGAAAATGTCAAAGTGTAGCCCAATATTCTGTGTTATTATATGCACTAACAAAATATCAGCCTATAAAAATGAAACCACTGAGATGTATGGATCTGTGCTAATCAATAATTTAGAAAGCACTCAGTGGAAAACAGTTTTTTAAATGTGTTTATAAGTCAATAATACTGTATTTTCCCTTCAGGTAAAGGGGAGATAATTAAGCATTCCTACTCTATCTAAACTTTCACGTCTTGCCTTTGTCATTTCTCCGCAAGGCTTACTAGAAGAAGATAACCAGTGGATGACCCAGATAAACAGACTCCAGAAACTAATTGATAGGCTGGAAAAGAAGGTATGTGCTTCTTCTTCTTTCCTCTCTTTCCTACTTCTCAAGCTATTCCAAGCAAATATTCCTCATTGTCTCAGTATCCATGGCTGCCCCAAGGACAGAATAACAGTTAGGATCCCAGTGATTCTATCAAGGTCTGATCAGTAGTTATTGGGTTTTTTTAGATTTGTTTCTGTTAAAGCAAATAAAGAAGCTCACATTAACTCTCTCTCCTCCCTCTGCTCCCAATTATATCTAAACTAAGATAAAGGGTTGAGAATTAAATAAATCAACTGCACTTCCTGATTCTTAGGTTATCCAAGTGTCTTAGATGGCAGATGCTTTAGTGATGCTAATGACAGCTTTTAGAGACATCCTAGTTATAAAGTCCTGAGAATCTTTCAAATTGAATCCAGGGAAAGGCTGTGCTGTCCACTAAAAAATGAGATATCACACTTGACTTCTGGAAATTATCATGTTAACTGATGGCTTTGACATTGCTCTTGCTAGTAAGCAAGCAAATTAGGATGTAAGCAAGCAAGTTAGGATGTGATGAAG
This sequence comes from Hystrix cristata, assembly GCA_004026905.1. NCBI lineage: Eukaryota > Metazoa > Chordata > Mammalia > Rodentia > Hystricidae > Hystrix > Hystrix cristata. The sequence continues at coordinate 6,463 of PVJO010018152.1, read as the reverse complement.
CATTCTTTACAATGATATGTTCCTAGTTATATTTTATTCATTAATTCATCTGAGATCAGGAAGTCCTGATACTAAACTGATATTGCCCTTAAAAAGCTTTGATGTAGAGGCAACCTTTGTCAATCAGTAAGAACATTTCTGTGAATGTTAATGCACCAAGGAAGGGACATTTATGTTTGTTAGAGTCACAGACTTTGAATGATCCATACTCTACTTGCAAAAATAAGCTGCATCCCAAGACAGAGAGAGAAAAAGGAAGGGGGGCTACTTTTAATATGTGGTAGCACAAAACAAAATTCATAACTAGTGCTCCTGAACACGTGGTGGATGACTCAGCCTTGCCAAAGGATGGGAGCGGATGCACGCCTCTGCAGTGTTCACCTGAGGGATGGTCACTGTCCTGTCAGCTGGGATGCTTGGCAAGTTTCTCACACGCAGGAAAGGTTTGAATCGATGACTCAATTCGACAGAAATTACCCTTCTATTTTAATAACATTGGGAGTTTTTTGGAAAGTTAAGAAAGTGCTCAAAGGATCAGTAGACACCCTAGAGCAAGGGTTCCCAACCCTCAGTCTTCCATGAAATTGGTCCCTGTGCTACAAAAGGTTGGTGACTGCTGGTCTAGAGATGTGAATTCAGGAAAAGTCAGAAGACAATATAGCTTCAAAGATTTAGGGAGCAAGAGTTATTTAGTCTCCTGGGTTACTTCCACAGCAATAATGAGCTCTACCCATTTCCACTCTATTGATGCTCTGCTCAAGATTCCACTTCCAGGAGAGAGAGTTGGCTTCTTCTCGTTGAGGTCACATGTTGGCCTCTTGGATGCAGGAGGAGCGAACACTTTGATTAACAATCCTAGACCATGATATAGAAAGGGGAAGAGATAATTCACGGAAAGGAAAATGCATTATCCGTAAAGTTAGAATAAATGCTGATCAGCTAACAAACTAATGAACAAAGTAGTATTTGCTATGAAGAAGTAAAGTTGTAGTACATAGAACAACTGGTGAGGGCAGTCAAGCATGAGGAAAGGTCAAGTAGATCAGCTTGGTCCAGTCTTCATTTAGGAAAGTAGTGACAAAGAAGGCTGGATGGATGCAGGGGCCAGATCGTGGATGTCCTTATGTAATCAACTAAGGGATTTGGACTTGGTCTTGAAGACGAGAGGAGCACTTTTTATTTTTCAACAAGTCAGTGTCGAACCAAAACTTATCTTTTTGCTAGGAAATTGGCCAGAAAAATGCAAAGTGGACCAAAATAAATACTAAATGGAGTAAAACAAGAAAAAACTAGGCTCAGAGTCCCCAGAAAGCCATCTCAGACAATGGCAAGAAAGAGTAGGTCGTGCACCTCACCCCACAGTAGATATGGCAAGACAGACCTGTACTAAGTTAGCAAAGAAAAAGAAAATGGCACGTTTGAAAGACTTGAAGTGAAGTGAGATTAATAACAGCACCACTGAATAAGTATGCTGGGAATGCAGACTGAAGATTTGAACCTGACTATGGGAGGGAGACAATCATACCATTAACAGAAAAGGGAGAGATGAGTGATAGGTAATCTCTGAGGTGTGATGAGAAAGTGAACCAGTTTTTTTAGATCTGTTTATTTCAGGGTTCAATAGGACGCTTAGGCAGAAATACAGCCAGATGTTAGTAGGAGAGAAATCAGGCCAGAGGGTTAGGTGTCAAGACCCATCCCTACAGAGATGACACTCCAAGGTCCGATGGAAAGGAAAGATCCCTAAAAGGAGATTCTGTAGAAGAAGATCTAAGTCAAGGGGAAGCACACTTGGAGGGCTCTATTCCTCCACCCAGTGTCTTCACTTGTTGAATTTTCACTGGCTTCCTACTGGAGCAAACACCTAAACTAGGAGCTTGCTGCAGATCAGCTTTCCTCCTTCCTCATTTCCATTAATTGATCTATAAGCTAATTCATAGGAAAATTAATGGCTTTGAAAATTAGTTTTTCAATATTCAAAGTCTAGAAATTCAGGGTGCTTTTCTGAAAACTAAATCCTATTAAAACATAAGGGTTCTATTGTTAAGCAACTTTGAATTCATTTAAAGAACACAAACGCCTCTTTTTAAAGTGGTTTTGAAGTTTTTGGGAAAACTGTCGTTACTTGGTGCCCGAAATGTGTAGGGTTATTTTTAAAGGAATAGATCAAACTTTGGTCATACCTTTTCCCCTCAAAATGTTATGGTCGCCTCTCTTTCTCTGCTAGACTTTTGTCTCACTCCCTACCTATGAAAGAGTTTTGTTTCAAGCCCAGTGTCTGATCCGAGAGGTCTGTGGAAAGCACAGTGTGATGGTGTCAGGTGTGGGTTCCAGCTGCGTGGAGCTCAGCGTGAGCCGTCTTAACAAGTGAAGAATCAAGGGAGGTTCAGTCTCGCTCTGCAACGTATGCTGTACTGAGCTGAATTCGTTTTTTAGAGAAAAACTGCCCAACTGCCAAACAGTGGCTGAGTGTGTGTCATCTCTCTGCTGACTCCCTTGTTTCCCACAGTTGTTATCACCAGGTTTGATTTCCTGTTAAAAAGAAGTGTATCTGCAGAGGGACGTATGTTATCTTTTCTGTCTATTAAGTATTTATGATGAATCCTTCCGGCACTGTAAACCAGGCTGGATTTCTTTTGTGTCTGGGGAAAATAGCACTTGGAATTTCTGCAGGTTTCTTCAGGTTTTCCTTCTGTCTTCTCCATCCTATATAAGTGTTTATGGAGATACACTGAAGTTATATCCTATATTTTATTGAATCCTGCAGGAAACATCTTTAATGTAAAAAAAATATCAACAAGAACAGCAATAAAGCCTCATTCTTCCTGAAGCACTCAGTGTATTGTTAGCTCATAGGGCATCCTCCTTTGAACGAGAGTAACTGAGGATGTCACATGCATACAATTTAACTATTCATTACCTTAGATCAGAGAAGGTGGAACCGAAAAGTGTCCCTGAGCTGATACCAGGGAAAGAGAAGTCAAGAAGATTACTGTGTTATGGTTTCTATCTGTAGAATACTTCTTAAAATTTGGTTCACATCTGTATTCATTATATAACTTTGCCTTCGTGGGAAAGCTATGATTTGGAGGGGGTATTCTTCCAGTCATTCATTTATTCAACCTTTACTGACTAGCTACTATGCATCTGGCACCATTGTGGCAATAGGAATATGGTGGTTATCAAAACAGGTAAGATCCTTGTCTCTGACGAGATAGACACAAAACAAGTGAGCAAATTCAAGAAATAAGATAAAATGAGGTAATGGAAAGTGCTGTGAGAAAAAGGGGGGTCAATATGATTGGGGTAGAGAGATCAAATGCTCAGAGTAAATGGTCTGGGGTGGTCTCTTTGAGGAGGCTACATTGAAGCTGAGCTGTGAAAGACAAGACAAGGCTGGCTGGCGGAAGACCTGGGAAGAGAGAAGGGAAGGCAGAGGGTCAATAAGAGGGAATCCCAGACAAGGCAGGAAGCCTGCTCGGAGTCCTGCTGCAGGACAGCGCGGCCAGAGCTGTGCTGCTTCTTGTTAACAGGTTCCTGCTATTTCAGATAGTCTGGATTTTTGCAACTGTGGACTTACTTCTTATCTATCTGAAGGGATTACTGTGCATAGTCCTCTCTTGGAAGGAATACTAGGAATGTATTCATAGAATGAAGTCCTTGGAGATGACATACTTGGTCTCAGTGGGGACATCAGTGTTTTCCTGAGGTCATAATGGAAATTAAGGTCATGAACAAGTCTTTCGCTTTTTAGTAAATATCAATAGTATTTCCATCTATTTTTTAATTCACTACTTTTTAGTAAAGCAAAATGTGTGTTGCAGTATAAAAGTATTATAACAATAGACTAATGTCTCCAATAACCTCCCAAGAAATGCAGAAATGCAGCAGTTTTCACTACCAAAGAAATCAACCTGTTAGTCCTAGTTATCCTAAATTTTTCTTTGTTTTACATTTCTGTCTTTTCATTCTGTTTTAGTGTATGTCTGTCCTCACATTTGCTCTCTAATGACATCAGTGAAATAAATGTATAGCAAAATAAATTGAATGCATCTGAAATAGCTCCTCCCAATTGACAAATGGGCAAAATGAGGCTTTATTGAAACAGCTGAATTTTCAAAAATCGGAATTATTTCATCTCATTTAGGTGAGGTTATTTTGGTACAATATTAGCCATGAAAAAACTAACATATGAATCTATATATGAAATTAATATATGAAGTCATTTCCTTCTCAATATTAAAAAATCAAGTTATTTTGAATTTATGGTATTTTTTTAATTATCTAATTTCTATTTTGTCCCTCTGCCTGTCATTTCCTCCTTAATTTTTAAAAATCAGAATTTTTTCATTTCATTTAGATAATGAGGTTATTTGGGTATAATATTAATCGTGATAAAACTAACATATAGATGAATATGTGATATTTGTTTTAATTATCTAATTTCTGAGTGTTTGTTGTTGTCATTGTTGTTTTGGTTTTCCCTGCCATTTCCTCCTCTGAAGGATCTCAAACTTGAACCCCTGGAAGAAGAAGTTATTGAAGGGAATACTAAATCTGTAAGTACCCTTCCAGGTAAAAATTTTAGAAATATGTATTTTTAAGATACGATTTGATTTATTCAAAAACTAGTATCTCAATTAAAATTGAAAAATTGAGTAATACATGTATATATTTCATTTTACATGGCTAAATTGTGATTTGTACAAGCCTAATAATTGCTTCACAAGGGATTTTTGTGAAAATGCTTGACAAGTAATAAATGAAAAATGAAAATTTTGTGCATGTATAAATCAATGAGTTTTTGAATAATTGAATGAATATGACTGCCAGAAAAGAGTATCATGCAAATGTTATCTTAAGCACATTTTGTAAACTCTGCTAGGTTGAGTACTTTACATACCTGAGCTGAAGCCTGCTCCTATTTGTTATTGTATTTCTAGTATTTAGCCTAAAGCTAGGAACCTTTTAATGCTCGAAAGTAATTTTTCAAAGAATAAATTGATGTTAAGAGTAAAGGGACTATTTATATTCCTGGAGAAATGTGTGTATCCATTGTGGTGACAATTTATTAAATTGAAAGAAAATAGACAAAGTTATTCTAAAAGGTAGACTGAGTTGCAATAAAAAATTAGTGAACAAATTAACTACTTGAAAAGCAACATGTACCATACTTTTATTATTTTACTATATTTTCACACATTTATAGCTCATTCTATTTGGAGAATTTGGATGTTTGCATTTATGTTTAGTGGGAAACTAAATTTTAAAATCTTGGATACCAACAGAAAATCACTTTTTTTCATAATACTTTATGGGTATTCTGTACTTTATAGATGTTGAGGGGCCAGTCATATTTACATGGAAGCGTCTCTCTGTGTGTGGCACGCTGTCCCACAGGTGCTGACTGTATGGTAAGGAAGCGATGGCCACTCCTGTGACACGCTTCTACCCATTCATTCAAATTTGGGACACAAAGGAATTCTTCATAGGAAGCCTTGGGGATTCTCAGAAAAGCTGAATAATGGCTGCTATCATTCTAATCCTAGAGAGCTGCATGTTTTCCCATGACACGGCTGTATTTTTCACTACACAGTGAGCACTTTTATTTCTTCAGAGACAAGGTTGTGGTCTGTGTTAGCTCATCAGGCACCTCAGAGTCTACAGGGGCTGCCTTCTGCGAGCAGGTGTGCAGCCCTGCTGGAGCAGCTGCTCCGCGTGGTCTTGCTGGTGTGGGACTGTAGACCTTCCAATGACAGGCCTGGGATCACCTCATAGGCTCAAGGAGAAGAACAACTCCAAGAAAAATGAACATGACTCTCCTAACTTTGTGAGAGACAATAATCTATTCTTAAATAATTTCCTGTCTATCTATGAGGGGAAAAGATCATCCAATGGCTATTGCCGTGCCATTCATTAAGCCTTGACAGAAGAGAGAGGTGATGCCAATACACACACTAAAAGATCAATACATACAGGATTGCTAATTCAATAGTGTGTCGAAGTACAAGGTATGACATACAGTACAAGACATACAGTGAAAGTTTAAATTTTAAAATTTATTGCAGTAAAAGACACATCGCCATTAATCCCCCTCAGAATACTTCCCCTCACTTTGGATACATGTTCCATTGTTTTTGCCACTTGCTAAAATAATTCTGGAAGTCCTCTTCCATGTGTGAGTTTAGCTGTGTTTTTATGGCTTCCTTGACATCCTGAGTCAATTCAAAACATTTGCCTTTAGTGGTCATTTTGACTTTGGGGAAGAACCAGAAGTTGCACAGTGCCAGATATAGTGAATAATGTGAGTGAGAACACACCATTATATTTTTATTTCGTAGAAATTGCCATTAACTTTTGATCAGTGAGGGGTAATCAAAACATACAGATATAGTGAATGTTTATATTTAAAAATGTATTACAGTAAAAGACACATTGCTATTAACCTTCCTCAAAGCACTCC